>CABFWB010005081.1:3381-24642 GCA_902151455.1 Timema bartmani
GGGGGGGGGGGGGGGGGGCTAATGAGTTAGTTGGCCCTGCTAGACGGCTTCGGGTGAGTTGCGGCCGCATCAATTGTTTACCTCTAAGGAGACAGTTGAATTGCAGAGCCACGTACGAATTGTGGCCCGGGCTGTTGAGTTATGTTGTTGTTAGTGTACCGCTAGTTGTTATTGATTAGATCCTTTACCTTCTACTCAAACCATCAAACCACAAGTCTTGATTTAGTTTCCATTCTGTATGAAGTGTTGTCGGCAATGGAGTTCATCATGAGCGAAAAATCGAAACCGCTTATCGTTTACTATGGCTACAATTTTTTTTTTCATAAGGATGGTGTGCAACGGTGGCCATGCTGTAAAGAGTCATGTAAGTGTTTTTAAGCTATCCACAACAAATAGTATAATTGAAAGCAACACCGGTCACAATCATGAAAAATGTGATGAGAAAGACCTTAATTGATAAAAACTCTTATTACTCTGAAAATAAAAATCGTGAAAGATATTTATTCCAAGCCAGCAAAGCTGATTCATATGGAAATGAAACAAGGGCATGACCCTATCTTGACCAACAGTGATGTGACACTCATTTGGCATAGTATGCATCGTGTTCTTTCATCTGTGCATTCCCAGTTGACAAGTAGCTCTAAGGACACGCATGCTGTTTTGAATTCTAGGAACATTAAAACTAATATTGGTGAACGATTTATGCATGCGAATGATGAAAGTCACCTCTATAAATGGGTTTTACAAGCTACAAAATTTGAAAGTTTTGTGTGAATTATAAAAGATTTATGTGCATGGGACATTCAAAATCTTTCCTAAGTACTTCACCCAACTCTTTACCAAAAATGATTTTTTATATATCTTTGATTTTTTTGTGTGCTTTTCAATAAATTTAAAACTACGTACACTACTGCATTCCAATACGTAGTTCGTCACTGCATTTCTCTCGGTGCTACGTGCTGTCCGTCCTAAGTTTTTATAGACTTTGAATCAGCAATACACAGTGCAGTAGAGGAAGTCTGGCCTGATGCAGAAGTGAGAGGTTGGCGATTTCACCTTGGAAAAAGCTAGTGGAGGAAGATTCAAACTGTAGGCCTCACTACAATACACAGTGAAGCAAATAAACCAAATTAATTATTCTGTATATGAATACGGCCCCCATAATTTCGCCCCAATCCCCCTGAATCTTCTAGGTGGACCTGTATATCTCAATTTTCATTCATACAGAAACATTGACGGAGTAATTAAACTAAAATAGGAAAGCTAAATTTATCAAAAAAGTTTTGTAATATATATCTATTATATCGATTGAAAACTGTAAATATTCACAGATCATCACTGTAAAACTAGTACAAATCACAGATCATACTCGAGAATGAAGACGTTTGGCTTGAGTTGTTACGTTAAGTTACGTGAATCGTGATCACACATATGTTAAGTTAACTTTAAGTGAACGTTACGTTAAGTTGATCATGATCCCGGCATCAAAGAATTGCTCAAAGTTGCTTGAAGCTGACGTCACACTAGAATATGAACAGCGCAGATGTATTCATGTCTTTACTTGGTATCATTATATCTCCAAACAAATACTGGTTTGTGTCCTTAAAATTTAGCTTTCTCATTTTGTATCTAATTAGTTTAAATGGCTGAGATCCCGAAAAGGGGTTAAAGACACGTAGCACTAAAAAGGAAAATGGTAATTATTAAATCTAAAAATACTGTTTTTAAAAATTGCATGTGTATACCGAAAGAATTGTGTTAATGTCCAAAACGCACGAATTGCTACCAATTACCCGTCTTAGTTGCGCAGTTAGCTAACGCGCTAGTTTCGTGTTGAGCTAGACTGCCGAGGACGGGGAGATCGAGGTTCGAATCTCGCTCGGGTGAACTGGTGGGGGTGGTTCCTAAATGGTTTTCCACTCTCCCTCCACGCAAATTCGGGTTCACTTCCTCTATATTCAACTTTCCCAATTCCAAACCAATTAGCGTAATTAGTACTTAAGCGTATAACCCGAACGGGTAGTAAGACGCGGTGCTAAATATTAGTATTGTTACCAATTGAGAGGTACAGGGTAAATATGGGGAGAGTCCAATATTAACTTAAATTGAGTTAGTTGAGGATTGAACTTCGGACCCCCAGCACAGAAGTCTGATACCTTACCTCTAGACCGCCAGGTCACCTCCGCCCTTTATTAAACTACTATTAATTGTGGGGTTAAATAGACACACAGACAGACGGCATCGCAAAAACCACTTTTTAGGGTTCGGGTGGCCATGAAACATTAACATCCATCAACAACGCAGGTTAGATTTCTTTTTACGGTCGCAATACTTTACCTTTAGTGTTCGAAAAGTTAAAAAATAAATATATTTGTGTATAGCTTGAAAATTATTGGTTTTATAATAATATGTTTCAAATAAAAGATTTTTATTATAAATAGACCTACATATTTGCAATGATAAGTAATTCCATATCTCGAAGAGTTACGGAGATATGATAAAAAAGTAGAATTTACGCATCAGACTGGAACCCTTAAAGTCATTTTGACGAAATATTGAGCGTAGCCATTCTGTTTGTAATATTGATGAATGTTAAGAAATGAAATTAATTAAAATCATTCGATCCAATTTTGATAAAATCAATTTTTTCTCTTTTTGCCCTTCAGTAAACTACCCTTAATTCAAGGGTTAGATATTCAATTCCAAAAACCCCTCGGGGCAACTCTATAAAAACCCTAGATACAAAGTTTTATCCCAATCGATAAAATAGTTTAGGCTCTACTTCAAGGTACAGACAGACGGAAATGCAAAAAAAACACTTTTTCGGATTTGAAGTTCATCGAAATTCATCAAAATCTTGAGTTCGATCTTTTTTAAGATCACAATACTTTCTCTACCTGTAAGATAGCAAGAAATTAAAAATTGTACTAGCTCATTTTATTCCTCTTTTTAATTTTTCTTGACACCTCTGATCATAAAAATAAATCAAACTCAAGATTTTGATAAATGTCAATGTTTAATGACCTCCTGAAACCAAAAATGTTGTTTTCGCAATGCCGTATGTCTGTCCGTACCTCGGGATAGAACTGAAACTATTTTACCGATTGAGCTCAAACTTGGTATCTGGGATTTTGTTAAGTTCCCTCCGAGGGGTTTTTGGAATTATACATCTTAACCTAAAACCAAGCGTAGTTTACTGAAGGGCAAAAAGAGAAAAAAAAATTAATTTTCTCAAAATTCGCTCCAACAATTTTTATTAAATTTCGTATATAGACACTGTTTTTCACTATAAAAAAGATGGCAATGCTCATTTTCTCATGAAAATGACTTCTAAGGTAATTAACAAAGGGGAAATTCTCCAATTTTCATCATTTCTCCGCAACTATTTGAGATAAAAAATAATTTATCATTGTAAAATGGTCGTAGTATTAAAGATACAAATCTTTTATTTGAACTATATTTTTATAAAACCAATAATTTCTGAGATACAATCAAATATACACACTTTTTAATTCAGGTATTTTAAAATAAATTTGATTCTTATGCTCTTTGGTAGACAAAGATGCTTCTCTTATTTCTGAATTTTCCTGTAACAGTGTTCCTAGTTCCTAGTGTCATAGAGTAAGTAACATCGCAATGTTTCCACAACAATATGTAGATCTATTATTTCGTTTCACAGATCCTACGAGATTTTAGTGAGTGTACCATACCATTTATTTTATACACAACTCGAACAAAAACCTTTGTTTTGAATTTTTTTTATTTGACGTTAATTTTTTTTTAAGAAATCTTATATTGTATATTTTTATCAAATAACTTTTTACTACAGTAAATCGATGTTAATTGTTATAATTTTGAACATTTAATAAAGTAATTTTATAAATTAATAATATCGCATCCAACGTAATAAAGAATAACAGAATGTAGTAAAAAGTTCTTAAGTAAAGATTGTTTTTAAGAAAATACGAGTTAAAATATCTTCAAAAATTAATATCAAATAAAAAAGTTTGAGGTAAAAAAGATTTTTAGAATAAAACGCCGCTAAAAATGGTAGATTTTAAAAACAAGTTGACCTTGAAATATACTTGAAGACGTCCACCGAATTAAAAATATTTATATCCCCTCAAAAACAAAAATAATTTATTTGAAACATTTTTTTATAAAATGCTTTGTTTTCGGAATATTGTGGTGTCAACTTAAATGCCTCACCTGATATAAGTAAATAAAATATTTATCTCTGTTTATAAATACTAACAACTCAACCCTTTAACTTTAATGGTATGTTACAACAAATAGAAAGGTTACTGCAATTATTTGTATATCTATCAAACAAACCGATGATATTAGGTTGAAAACACATTTATTGCATTGTTGAAGTTTTATCCTTCCTCTTCTTTGTCTTTAAATATTTGCTTAAGCTCATATGTAAGTTATAATTTGATAAGCCCTTTTCCGGTAATGGAAATACAAGGAAACTACTCAACCGATTTTGACAAATGACCACTCACTTTAAAGGTTAGGTTGTTTAAGTTTCCAGCGAAAACCCTATTTTCCCAGCAAATTTTCAGTTTTCCATTCTTTGTTTACATCATCATGGAAACTATGATTTGTGAATGATTTTATACCTGTAAATAAAATATTTATCTTTAGTTAAAAATTATAAATCAACTCTTACCTAAGTTGTACGGTGCAAAAAATTTATAGTAAATAAGAAATATATAATTTTGTTTGGATTGATACTTTTCCTTCTTTATTTTTGAATACTTACCTCTGTTCACAAAATGGCCGTTATAATAACTGGTCCTAGCACATCTTTCACATACATTCTTTGACTGAAGGAATTAATTTCTTAGACTGGGGAAAGATTTATTGTTATTGTAATGTTATCATTAATTTGCATTTAAATCAACAATATTGACTATAAATAGCAAATTAGTCAATTTCGCGAAAATATTTTCTTACGTCTTGTTTCGCTCATGAATTATAATTATAAATCGATAATATTATGTTTAAATACGTTTGTTTATATATTATGATTTTAAAAATTGATAAAATGATCTTGAAATGTTTTTAGATAGCCATTTTATTTAAGTATAGGTTTTAGTGTTAATTTTTTTCCAAATTGTTTCACAATACAAACAATTTAAGTTATGTTTCCTATCTACCACTTAATTTTGAGTGTATGTTGATAGTATTTCAAAGTAATATTTTATGTATCTCATTCGTCTTATGATCTATGTATAGGATTTGGTGTTTATTTTTTCAAATAATATTTCATTTACAATTAAGTTCAATTATGTTTCCATGTTACCACTTAATTTTGAGTGGCTAATATTTCAAAGTAATGTCCTGTGCACCCCATATATATCTTCTCACAAACACACACACACGTTCTCCCTCACACACACACACACACACACACACACACATACATCTACTCTCTCACAAACACACACTCTCACTCACTGTAGATCTCTTTCACACACACAATCTATCACAATTTCTATCTCACACAATATTTCTCACACTCTCACACACACTTTATTTCTCTCACACACACTGTAGATCTCTCTCTCACACACAATCTATCACAATATCTATCTCACACAATATTTCTCACACTATCACACACAATCTATCACAATATCTATCTCACACAATATTTCTCACACTCTCACACACAATCTATTTCTCTCACACACTGTAGATCTCTTTCACACACACAATCTATCACAATTTCTATCTCACACAATATTTCTCACACTCTCACACACAATCTATTTCTCTCACACACTGTAGATCTCTTTCACACACACAATCTACCACAATTTCTATCTCACACAATATTTCTCACACTCTCACACACAATCTATTTCTCTCACACACTGTAGATCTCTTTCACACACACAATCTACCACAATTTCTATCTCACACAATATTTCTCACACTCTCACACACAATCTATTTCTCTCACACACTGTAGATCTCTTTCACACACACAATCTATCACAATTTCTATCTCACACAATATTTCTCACACTCTCACACACAATCTATTTCTCTCACACACTGTAGATCTCTTTCACACACACAATCTNGTTTTTTTTAGAGCAAATGTGGCGAAATACTTTTATAACTCGACCTTTTGGTATTTCATGTGTCTATGTAGGATCCGTGATTATTTCCAAACGCGTGGACCAATTTGAATGAAATTTAGCAGTGAAATTTTTTGACAAACAACGTGTATATTTATCTTACATATTGCGAGGCTGACGTCTTAAACTGTGTGACCAAAGGTTATTATTTATGAATATAAAGTAGGTATTGAGTATGATATTCATTTATTACTCGTTAAACTTGATCACCAAGGAAAAATATCAACTTCAAATCCAAATAGAACTCTCTCAAAAGAGAAATCTGTATACATTATTAACGTAAAGAGCATGACATAATTTTAAACATGATTTACGGTGCATAGTATCTTGTGAATGGAGGGAGCAGGGCTTGACTGAGCCGCAGATGGACCGGTTTGATTTCAGCTGCTGCAACTACTCTAAATTAAAATTAATCCATTCATTCAATTCTAAATGATTTTTTATTATATTTTAATAAGCAATTTCAATGAGTAGGCCTAAGTCTGAGGGTGCCCATATTATAAATTTGTGAAGATATACGATGGAATTAAATGTATAGCCATCCAGTTTGATTTTTATTGGTGTTGTTTATAAATAATATATTTAATTAAACGTAAACACATGTTTAATGAATACAGACTGTCATTAGCTTTGTAATTGACGCAAATAGCGGGTAGAGGATCATTTTAAAAACCTAAATACTTCAAAAATATACTCCCGGGTGACAGTTTAGAAACATTTTTCTCGTGTCATTAGAAAGTAGAAACTGATGTCTTAAGTGAAGTATAGCGATGTAATGATCGATAATGTAGCTGAAATGGTTTCGGAATTAAATTTAACACCACTTAAAACATAAATAATTCACCTCACCATTTCAGCCTACAGTGAAACATAGCATCAGTGATACTTATGAATGTATGTTGAAGGCCGTCGTATTTGTTTAATCCCGGTCGCTTTGAACCTGCCAGTTCATCTGTCAATCCATTATTGTTTCCAGCCTGTGGCCTAGGTAAGTTTTTTTATTCAAGACATATATTTTCCACTACCGGCTTGCTAGGCCTGTCTTAGCTTCATATACCTTATAATATAACTTATAGAGTAGGACAGGCACAACATCTAGCCCNCCACCCACCCGGCCGTTAATTAATCACCGTGAAAGGGTAAATCCACATTTCACCAATGACAAATGTTTCGGCCATGCCGGGAATCAAACCCGGGACCCTTAGCTCAGTAATACTACATAATACCTATCACTGCGTCTTATTGCCCGTTCGGGTCATACGCTTAAGTACTAATTACACTAATGGTTTAGGAATTGGGAAGGTTGAATATAAAGGAAGTGAACTCGCAATTGCGTGGAGGGAGAGTGGAAAACCAGTTAGGAAAAAACTACCCCCAGTTCACCGAGCGAGATTTGAACCTCGAGCTCCCAGTCCTCGTTAGTCCACAATTGCGTGGAGGGAGAGTGGAAAACCAGTTAGGAAAAAACTACCCCCAGTTCACCGAGCGAGATTCGAACCTCGAGCTCCCAGTCCTCGGTAGTCCAGCTTAACACGAAACTAGCGCGTTAGCAAATTACGCCACCGTGGCGGGTCTTAGCTCAATAGACAGACGCGTTACCGACTCAGCTAATATGTCGATCTTACATATTTACTGGGTAGTGTTATTCTATAGGCGTTTATAATATTTACCAAAAGTGACAGCTGCAGATCACACGACCCATTATATGAATACGTTAAAGTAGATCTATTAACTTTTTCTTCAGTTAAGGCCTTTCTTATGAAAATTGGACGGTACCTCACCAGTTATTGTCTTAGATCAGTTCTTATTGTGTCCACTCATTCAACTAGATGGCAGTGGCAAGCCAAGCCATTGACACACGGCAGAGCACGTTCCGCCTTCGAGACAGGTTTTAAATATATAGCTGAACCGACGAGGATAAATAATTGCTCCTTTTATGTATTTAATGTGGGTGTGTTTTGAATTGAGGTGAGGACCTAAGATCCTTTTGAAAACTGTAACTTATAATCCCCAAGTAGACAGGTTTTATAAACACACATTAAAAAAAAAGGAGGGAGGAGGGAGGAGGGGAGAGAGCCTGTTTTCTTGTCTGAATCCAACCATGATAAGATCAAGTAGAGGGAAGGGAATTAAAAATAGAACAGTCTCCTGACAACCGTTGTTTTGTGAATAAACCAGGGGTGCAGAATATGCGCGAATAACGTGCGTGGGGAAATAACAGGGAAAAGATGGAATCAAAATAAATATAAAAATTATTTTTAAATATTTATTTAATAGTACGGGTCAAATCTCTGCGTATTTTTCTGTTAAATGGTATTCAATTAAAAGTTATATAAAAATATAAAATACAAATTATACAGTCTGCAATACAAATTAGGTTTAGTAAATACTTGTTGTCTCATCAAGCTATATTTTACTCAACATATATGTTGTTCCATTAGGCTGTACAAAGCACAAAAACTAATGTTGTTACGTTAGGCTATAGAATACATAACACTAATTTTGTTCCATTAGGTTGTACTAAACAGAACCCTAATTGTGTTTCATCAGGATATAAAATAATCACCACAAAGGTTATCAAGTTGTAGAATACACAACCAAAGCATTGTTTCATCAGTATGCACAATGCGCAACATGTGTTATTTCATGAGGCTGTAGAATACGAAACACAAGAATTTTTTCATCAGGATGTACTGTACAACACGCAACATATGTGTTATTTCAAGAGGCTGTAGAGTATGAAACACAAGAATTGTTTCATCACGATGTACTGTACAACACGCAACATATGTGTTATTTCAATAGGCTGTAGAGTATGAAACACAAAAATTGTTTCATCACGATGTACTGTACAACACGCAATATATGTGTTATTTCAAGAGGCTGTCTAGTACCTAACACATACGTTATTTCATCAAGCTGTAGAATACACAACCAATATGTTGTTTCATCAAATTATTACTCAACACAAGTTTTATTTTAATAGATTGTACATTCTCACTACGCTTTTAATTAAATTATCGCCCATTATAGTTTATTTTGACTTCATCTTCTGTCTTTACGGGAAACTTTTCGCCATTTCTTAGTAAGGTCAGGCAGTAAGTGGGCCCTCCCACTTGGCCAAGATCAAAATACTAACGTAACAAAATATTTTAATTTATTAAAATGGCCAGTTTAATTTCGGTACCTATAATAATATTGTTATTAAAAATAAAATGAACACTTATTTTGATAAATGAATGAATGAATGAATGTAGAACAATTGGCACCCCTGGCTAAACTACGCTTTTGATTTTTTTAATCGTTGGCACTATTGGGTGCAGGCATTGGTGGGGTGGGGAAAGTAGAACACGAAGGTTTTGTTTTGTTTGATTGTAGCAATACCTAAACATGGAGGTATTGTTTCATAAGTTGCCACACAGTGATTGTTTGCAACTTATGTTTGTCAAACACACAGGGATATTTTAGAGAAATCACATATTCTAACTAATTTATATTGTTCAAACTGACATTGTCGAGACAAACAAAAGAATAATATTGTGCGCAAACACAATAGACACTTGATGTCACCAGAAATATTTTCAAAAAACATACGTGTGTTGAAGAGGTGATGGTAGTTGTTGCGGTATTTATTTTTTTATCGTCGCTGGTGCGTTATTTGTTGACGGGTAGTTCTTGTCCATCATTTATGTTGAGGTAGGTTTAGCCAAATAATGTCTTAAGAGCAAGGGTTTGGTGGAAGAATAGTTTAAACTACACCCCATTACCTCATGGGTAGCCACGATGGACGTTGTAAGATAAAGCTGGATTATTGAGGTCCAAATACCTAACTAATTTTTGAGTCATTTATCTTGACTAAGTTTACTTCAAGATTTCTTGCAACGCTATTCATTAGTGTTACGTCACTATACCTCTTTGGAGTCCTTAATCTAAGGTTTGTTTCCAAACATAATTTGTAACTAACTAGTAAGGATTTTCTACTCTTGTTTTATTGTTGCTAATAAACATTTCAGTTATTTTTTGAATACAAAAGTCAATGTTACCTAAACATCTTAAAAAAATATTTACCAACCATGTTTGTAACCACGCTTTAACAGTTGGAATTATATCAATACGTGTATGTTAATAGTTGGCTATTGTGTTACACTAGTATATAGTTTTTACTATGATAATCGGTGCTCGGTATTATATACTTACAATCTTACATACTTGTATTCAGTGCCAGCTATTATAACTGCATATACTAATATACAGTGGATGCTAATATAATGCTTGTTTTTTTTGTACTAGACATGATATTATAAACAGTGCTTGTTACTATAATTATACTGGTATACAGTGGTTGCTAATATAATACTTGTGTTTCGTACTATAGCCATGATATAATTTTCTTCAGAGCTTGCTATTATAATTACACTAATATACAGTGTCTGTTAATATAATTTTTTATATTTTGTGCTAGCCATGATTTAATTATATTCAGTGATCGCTATTATAATCACAATAGTATACAGTGGCTATTAATATAATTTTTATGTTTTGTGCTAGCCATGATTTATTTATATTCAGTTCCCGTTATTATAATTATGCTAATATAATAACTATAATTATAGTAGCATAATTATAATTATGCTACTAGCATAGTTATAACTATAATTATGCTAGTATAGGCTACAGTTCTTACTAATATATACATATATACAAAGCTCACTACTATAGGCCTATACGTATATTCAGTGAGTGAGTATTCAATATTTACAATATTTAAGATTAATCCTAGAAAAACTTAATAATTTATATTGTGTTATTTAAAATATTGTTGAAAATAAATGTAAATACATTTTTGATACATAATATAGACATTTTTGTTCACCACGTGTTACTAAATGCCCGAACTATTCGCATATTTACTATAATGGACTAGAGTAAGGAGGTTAGAATTAAGAAAAAAATGTAACCGCATTTGTGTGGAAGAGGGGCGTGGGAAAACATTTAGCAAATACTATAACAATACACCCGGCCGAGATTAGATCCCTAATCACTTTGCCATTGGTAAACTAGAATATTATTATTATTATTATTATTATTATTATTATTATTATTATTATTATTATTATTATTATTATTAACACCGCGTCTTACTACCCTTTTGGGTTATACGCTTAAACTAGAAGAGATGAGACTGAATATGTTCTTTGCATCGACGAATCGAGTTTTTTTTAATGCAAGGTTTAGTCAATTAAATAGTGTTATTGATAAATTTTATATGTGGTCCTACTGTCTAAAAGCTTCTTTCTAGTGGCCCGTTGACACACGGAAAACTTCCACGCTATTTTCATGACTATATCAACAATTTTGGTGTTTTTTATTGAAAACTTTCTGCCAAAACTTTAAAACTTCAATTCATATGTAGAAACCTTCTTATCTATGTAACAATTCAAATATCGTGGAAGTTCACTAACAATATTTTTTTAAGAACCATAAACTGTTAATTTCAGAAAGCAAATGATTTTTTTGCACAAAAAGTAAAATGCTAAAAATAAATCAAACCTGTTAGGCGTAGCCTTAGATTCAATATTGAATTCTGTAAAACCTAGCTTCACCGTGGGGGACGATCAACTATCATGGCGACTATTAGCAACACAATCAATTATCATGTGAGCTTGGGAGTAATTTGGTGGTATCGCAGGTTAGTTTTGCGGGATATATAGGTGCGTGCGCAAAGGAGATACACAAATAGTTGGACGTTAGCAAATTGAACGGTGATTTCTTTTCTTTTCAAACAAAATTAGACCAAAATACCTTTGTGTTGAAAAAAATAAAAATACTTTAATTAAATGTATTTTATAGATATATTCATAGTTTAAAATAATATGCTGAATTGTTTCAAAATAAACATTTAAACATTTAATTTTTTTGTAATTTTTTTTTTCTAAAAATAAATTTAATTTTGTTGGCAACATTTAATTATTCACCAAACAAAGATGAAAACAATGACCACGCAAATGCGTGTTTCAAATTTCGTAGTAACCACCTCAATAGTTATTTCGTGATAGCATTAGCCAACTTTTATATATTCAATCAATCACTTATGAACCGGAGGAAGTTATGTAATATACTGTATATATAAATTGATAAAATCGTTTTATTTTGATATGAAAAATATTCAGGGTGAAGATAGAATATTATATAAATGACACAAAAAATAGTGGTATTTTTGGAATCAGCGCCTCAATTTAATTTAGAACCAGCCACTTATATACATATTTGGACATAAGTGGATGACTATACGCGATATGCAATAAGCAATATGCAATATTCATCATGAGCTTTTTCATGTCAAAATACAACCATTTTATCATTTTATTTGGCATACAAGGTAATATGTACGGTCTATATATTTAAATAAGCGTATAACCCGAACGGATAGTAAGACGTGTTGCTAAGTATTATATACTTAAAAATTATTATAGCTGAGGATTTTTTATAGTATGTTTTACATTCCCGCTTAAGAAACGAGCAGTAATCTCCCATCATGGGACGGCTTTTCCATCGTCGATATGTCTTGAAGAAAACGTTCTCCTTGTTCATCACTTACAGCTCCCAATTTTTCAGGGAGGAAAAACTAAATGTAAATGTAGAAAATGAATTTTAAAGATATTTGACGTCCCGTATCTTTATATCACTATTGTAAAGCTTACACCTTTATATTATTATAGTAAAGCTTAGTAATTGTCTTCTTTCCTGTTTATAAATACATGCACTACTGCTTTAAACGAAATCCAAGCTGTCAGTTCAGTATCCTATATCTTTGTTACAAATATATTATCTTTATGAAGTTTCCTTATTTGAGGACCAATGCAAATTCCTTCTTTCATCTAAGCATCAGCTGTTAGATTGGGAAAAACCTTTGCAAGATAGATGAATCCACTTCTTGGCGGAAGAAGAACTTTTTTTGGTTCAACCGGTTGAACTTATTTACATTATTTCTTCCGGGTAGATATTCACTTCTCTTTCCCACTGTCGCACAATATATTGCTTTTATGTTGCCTGACTGTCCCACGGACACACAAAAAAGAAATCAGTATTTTGTGAAATCTCCCTGTAGATCTTTAAGTATTCCAATAACCTTAAGTTCACCACGTACCTTCTAAGAGTATTCTGCTTTCAAACCTAATAGTGATGCATCAATAAGTATGTGCCATTCACAAGGATTGTGTCCAATGCCTAATTCTTTCATAGGAACATTGATATATTCCCTATACTGCCATACATAATTAAATATTTGGAATACACTTCACTGCGTTGTCGATTCGATGCTATTTTAGTTCCTGCTTCAAGTAATTTCCATTGCTGTAACCGGGAACCGAGGAGTTCAGCTTGCTCTTTGGTTAACTTTTAGGTCACAAACTAGGTCATTTAAATATTCTTGATTAATTAAATATAGCGTGTCATCAGTTCCCGGTTGATAGTCCAAATCCTTAGAAGGGGATGATTCGGTAGATTTTGCAGTACACTCATCTGCACTATCTTTGTGACTGGTTCCTTCATCCTATGCTTTTGGGGGAACTGTTCCCGACAGGTCCTCACTATATGGAGCAGGTTTTACTGCAGACGAGATGCTAGGATATTTGAAACTCTCCTTTATATATATATATACATACATCTCTGATATTTTTGTCGAACAGAAATGGCTATCATCAACGTGGATTTGTTGTGCAGGTAATACAGCGCACGTGTGGAGCCCATTTTTGTTCCTGGTCACCAATCTTGCAACAAAAATACAAATAATATGGACGTTTATTGATGCTAACGATTTACTTCCTCAGAGCTTTCGTAGCCTATCACACACGTAGTAGAAATTGTCACGGTGATTAAGACATATCCTTTGCTTCGGCGTTATAACAATACAATGGTAGGCAAAAAACACTGTAGATAAAAACAATCTCCAAATAAACACATATCAACTGCTCACGCTATATAGCCTAGCGGTTTCTCCGTAACCGAAAGAACTATTGTGTGAGCACATAGGCCTACGTACAACACAACAACGATACTCTCCAAGTTACTACTGCCATTTATGAGCAAATTAAAAACATATTTGGTTATGTATCTGATCAGTGCTATGTTTTATCATAAGTAACTTACTTTGTTTGCATAAAACCACTATAAGTTTCTGAAGGTCATATGACAGATATTCCCTTCACTAAATCGTAGTAAGATACACGTATTACGCGTGAACACTTAACCCTATAAATATGGTGACGTTACGTGAAATTTACATTGCAATTTCCAAGATCTACACACAAAAATGGACTAGAAACAGCCAAAATATTATAGAGGTAAAACTCATGTCGACTAGTGTCTGAACACATTGGATTTGTGTACGAGGCATAGTTGTGTGTTCCCAAGGAAGTGAATCTGAATGACTCCATTCGACCATTGTAGACTAAGGGGGCGGCCAGACTAAGGGGGCGACTAAAATATAAAATAGAACACATTGGTTGTAATGAAAGGTGGCCAGACTGGAGTGCGCACGCTTGAAAGATAGAACTGGTTGTATTTTTCAACCGCACGCGCTCGACCCGGTACAGTCTAGTTTACAGGCGCTAGGCAATATTACTGTGTGTTGGTTCATTGAGTGCTAGGAAAATCTCATTTTGACATTTTTATTAATATCCATAGGTTTAGCACACTTGCTACTAACGGCCTAATTTAATTGGTAAAATCATAAACTATACCTATATGTGTATATATATTTTATATATTTTAACATATTAGTTTTACACACACACACATATATATATATATGTGTGTGTGTGTGTGTGTGTAAAACTGATATGTTAAAATACAAAGTAGGCCTTTACAAATCAAAATCACCATTAGTGTGGAGAGAGGATGAGAAAACCACAACAATAAATCACTTGTTAAAACCCCCCTCAGTACACTCAGCCAAGATTCGGAGCCTCCTCGTCAACAACTAACGAGAGCTATCTGCTAATCACGCGCTCGCTCGCTCGCACGCTCGCTCGCTCGCACGCTTGTCAGTCTGGCCGAACCCTAACGCGGCCTATAATACCCGACCAAACAAATTTACGCAACATGGAGTTACGTTACGTATGATCCCAAACACTGAAAACATTTGTCCCGAGTTGAGCTGCATTGAGTAAAGTATGTTCTAAGTGGCATATTTAGCCATAACTATCGCATGTATATCAGATGAAAATAAAACCCGTAAACATAATAAGAAGAATATGAAATTACTTTTAAGTATTTCAACAAGTTTGATAAGGTCCATGTTTTTACATTGGTGGTTCCTACACACTTCACTTTTACCTTTTCAAAGATCTAAAAGATCGAGCCATAAATTTTTCCAAAATACTTTATTTGATTATGTGTCATCATAGAACGAAATTAATAAAGTTGACTATGAAAGCTGAACCTCAAACGACCCGTTGTTGTGCAACAACACTCAAAACACACTCGCACAAAGTGCCAACTGTTGCGCAACAATATCTGTTGCACAACTATTTCAAAAATGTAGATTTTGTTTAAAATATTGTGAAACCTCTCAAACCAATATTCATACATGGTCAGTATGTTAGCACAACAGCTTCTGTTGCGCAAACATGTTTAGCCACAAATGGATTGGTTTGAAGGGTTTCACGACAATTTTAACAAAATTAATACGTTGTGAAATAGTTTGTGCAATGCATAGTCTAGTGCTGCGCAAATTCTGACACTACGTGTGTGGGTGTGTTCGAATGTTGTTGCACAGTAGTTGATCATTTAAGGTTTGGCTGTCATGAATTCCAATTCGTTCGTTCTGGCGTCTACATAATCAAATGAAGTATTCAGAAGATAATTCATACTACGATTATATGGAACTTCGGAAATTGAGGTGTCTAAGGCATTACTATCATGTTAGACTGGCCTCCTGAGGATGGGGAGATCGGGGTTCGAATCCCGGTCGGGTGTACTGAGGGTGGTTTTTACAATATGATTTTCCACTCTTCCTCTACGCAAATGTGAGTAGCTACATTAACTCTAGATTCAACCCTAATCATCCTTAACTCACTATCACAATTAATACATATGCGTATAAACTGAACAGTCCATACCCGCCTCGGTGGTGTAGTTAGAAAACACGCTAGTTTCGTGTTGGGCTAGACTGCCGAGGACGGGGAGATAAAGGTTCGAATCTCGCTTGGGTGAACTGGGGGTTGTTTTCCCTAAATTATTTTCCACTATCCCTCCACGTAAATGCGGGTTCACTTCCTCTAAATTTAACCTTCTCAAATACTAACCCATTAGTGTAATTAGTACTTAACGATTAGTAAGATGCGGTGCTAAATACTACAAACAATATTATTATTGAACAGTCCATAAGACGATGCTAAGAATAACTTGAACTCAAATTCCATATTCTCTGCTTCCATTAATTTTGCGTGTTTTATTTTCAACCGAAACACATGCAATAATGGCCGCGGCTTACCACGTCGTTTCGAACATATTTCACTTGCTGCAACTCAACTGAGACTAATGTTAGCACAGTGTGTTTGATCACATGTTGTGCAACGACGTGTTGCGCATATTTGTTTGATTGCGTTCGAAACGCTTTTTACGCCGGTCTTGCTTCATGTGAAATCTAGTCCAGTAACTTGATATCCAGGTTTTGTTTTGAGGAAAGTTGTTTATCTGCAGGGGATGAAGCCATGTTGAAAACACTCCCCTCCGGAGTTACAAGGAGAAGACTCAATTAGCAGACAACCCCTCTGAGAAGAGATGGAAGTAATTCGATAAATGATTGACTTTTACATCACTGACGCTCTTTAAGGGGAATGGTACATTGAAACTATTTAAAGAAACCTAATTTTTTTTTCTCAACATAACTAATTCTAATTGTGTTTTAATTTTAATAGGCATTTTTTATTCTTTATTTCCTTTAAAATCTGTTTTTAACTGATAAGAAACAAATTGATATAACTGTCCAACCCTATCCACTGTGTATGATTTTTTTATATTTTACTTAATAACTTATTTTATCACCACGTTTTACTTACTACCTGTTGAGTTTATACGCACATATGATTATTACTCTAATGGGGTTGGGGGTGAGAAAGGAAGCATTTAAAAAGTAATCTAGCCGCATTTGCATGGAAGGAAAGTGGGAAACTATTTAGGAAAAACAACTCTCAGTAGAACCGACTGGGACTCAAACCCCGATCTCCCCGTCATCAGCAGGCCAGTCTAACACGATAGTGAAGCCTTAGACCATTCGGCCACCGAAATGGGTAATTGCTTTAAATGAACGTGTAAATATTTCAATAAGATAGCCTGGATACTTTCTAAACTATTACATATACACACAAAAAAAAAAATGTTCAAATATAAAATTTGTTTTTATTTATTGTTTCTTTCTTTTACTATGTTAAGATTTTAAACTTGATTAAAATTTATGGCGGATTAGCTATGAACCTTTAAATGTTTGATTTTGGCCTTTAGGTAGTTGGGTTTATAAAATATCTTCAACATTTCTTGGTCTTCAGGGTTTTGAAACCATAAGACATCTTTGCGTGGATATATAATATTTGAGATGACCAACCAAGTACGATTTTAGCGATTATTTAGCTAACTAATATTTTATCTAATACTCAGGCTCCGGGCTTATGTGGTTGGCACCCTGAGCATTGATATCTCAGATGCCCTCCCCTTTCCCCGTTGTAATTTTTATAAGCTTGTCTGACTATTAGTAGCTGCGTTTTATGATTGAAAAATGCACACTGATTAGCTAACCTTTCAGTTATTTTGATTGTTTATTACTAAACACCATATTTATGGCCATGGTAAATAAAAACAAGATGTTTTGTTTGTTTGTTTTACAAGTCTTATTTATTTTTGAACAAACATAAACACATCGGCCTACACACAATAGAAAAAAACTGCTAATACCAGCCCCACAGGGCTCTCGAAAGGTGAGCGCTACAGGACATTGTGAACACTCGATGGGGTTGGAATTGATGTAAAAAAAATATTTTGACACTTTTCTTAATAGTTTTACTTCACCGTTGTGTTTTTTTTTTTTAGCAGCACGCTTTTTGGACTCGGAATCACTTAAATTTCCTACTCATATTTAAACACTAAAACTTGGAAACGAATCACTTAAAAGACTGATAAGAGGTTGTGTATGAAACACTTTACAGCGAGCGTGGGACGTCGACATTGAGAATGAAACTCCAAAGCAGGCAGACGAGAATTAAAGTAACTAAGGGGTTGTTTGGAAATTACTACACCAGAATGCGTGGATGGCAGGAAATCGACTGTGATCTACGAATTTCACATTTTTACAAGCTGATACCTAACCGGGCCCTTGGTATAATGGTCAGCGCACTTTGCACTTAGGGGTCTCAGGTTCAATTCTCGGCTGATACATTTGTTATTTTTCCCGAAAGGAAAATTACCCCAACGATCACCAGTGTTTGTATCCCCTAAACTCATCGTAACATGGAAAGAGCCTCCACGGAAATAATGTACGATTAGTACATTAGGGCGTCCCCTAGGCAACGCTAGATTAGTACGAGCCAATCTTCCCACAAACTGTATGAGTTATGCCGTCCAGACACGCATGCATATATATAGCCTACATATAAATTGTGTATATATATATATGTATACGTATGCGTAAGCCTATATATGCATATATGCATACATATATTATACGTATATGCATTATATATGCTGATACCTATTTCAACTCCATTTTGGTGTGTGGCATATTTTAAAATAATAAATCCCTTATTTATTAACACGGGATTTTTGGGCGTACGGTATGCAGCCCTCTTAGTTATTATTTAATTTTATTTATTTATCAATAATTTGTTTATTCCTTGATAAATAAATACTTTACCTTATTTATTATGTTTTTATTTGAATTAACTAGTCTATTTTTAGATTTTTGAAATAATTATTTTTTTTATCTGTTTATTTTGAATAATTAGGAAAAATGAGTGGTTTACAGTGCAGGTATCTAATAATACCTTTAAAATGGTTATGCCTTGCTACCGGCGGGATTCAAACCCCTAGAGTTTCGTCACTAACAATCCAGTAGCTTACGAATTTTAAATAGCAACACTCGCAATGTGCTCTAGGGAGAAAAAAAATACATGAGCTATTTCGCGACCAACCTGGTATCGATGTTTACGACCAAAGCGTTTTTGCGCTCTTGGTATCGACTGGTTACGAGTGTTCGTGATCGAGACGATACTGAACCTCGGTTTGGTAATTGTTTTAAATAGCTCGAATTCAACCAATGAGCTGTGAGCTGTGAACGGTTTGACAATTTTAAAACAGAATTACCCTTATGATAGATTTTAACGAGAATGGTTTCGTTATGAAGGGATATGAACAATTATTTATGTCAAAACTATGGAAAGTAATTATTGATTAGAAGTATATGTCCTATTATAATTAGAGTTTATTACTGCTTAGCATTTGCCCGCGGTTTTGCTCACATTAAACAATACATCGACACATTCGACAACTTCAATTAATTATATAAAATAATGAAACTTAGGCCTTTCGTCCACGAAGCTATGCAACTTTGATTGGAAAGGTTAGTTAATTGAAGTCACAAATTGGTCATTAGCTAGTTGTTAATTATGTTTCGCACATGGCGCTCCTTAAAAGTGGCGGAATTTCAATCAGCTTCCTACTATCTAGCTCCAAAGCTCCTTCTTCGCACTTCTAGATTATTTAGTATTTATTAACATAATGTCTATTGACTCGAAGACCGAAGAGGATTTGGTTATCTATTATTATTATTATTATTATTATTATTATTATTATTATTTAGGCGTTCATATCCCTTCTCGGGCTTCTCGTAATCCAAAATTATTTTTTCTCAATAGCTCTTATTAGGTAAGCCCTATAGGCTATAGGTCGTTGTATCCATAGCGCCAATTCTATATTTGTCGAATTCGACTTCTATCATAAGAGAAAAGCTAAACTCAGATAGTTATTTAAGGAAATCCCATATCCATAATTTATCATGTAGAGGTTCTGCCTATAATATTTAAATTTACAATATTTTGATCTATTTCTTGCATACTTTTACTGCTTTTAACCATTCTTTAGTTATTTGTTATTAGTGATATTTTTTATTCTTTCATTATTAGTTACTACTTTTTTCTTTTTTTTCCGTAACTTTTCATCAGTATATAACATTATTTAGCCATTTTTGTTTATATTATTTTCTCATGTATTTGTAAGGTATTTGTGTACTTTTCAGTATTGGTCTGTTATAGGTCTTACGATTGTTGGCCAGCACTATAATAAAGAAAATTGAAATTGAAATTGAAAATTGAAATAATAATAATAATAAATATTATTATTACTATTACTATTATTATTGATTATTATATGAAACGTAACCCAAGAAGATTATGGATTCATTTATACAATCAAAATAATATAAGCTGAAGGCAAATAATAATATATATTAGGCCTATTATTATTAATAGCTAATAATAATAATAATAATAATAATAATAATAATAATAATAATAATAATAATATACTGTTATTCGCTGCAAAGGGACTGTAACAAACTGATGCAAAATGTATAGCGTTGTACAGAATGTCGAAAGAAAGCTAGGTACCTTGAATACTACATTGATTGATCGATCATAATTGTTCATTCATTATGATTGAGTTTGTAACTGAGGTAGCTTGGCGACTAGCATGTTGAGTTTTCAGTGACGCATCACGGACCCGTCGTGAATCGGCTCGGCTAGCAAATAGTTGCCCCGTCAGCGTTCCACCATTTAAATTCATCAGCGTTGACGCGCAAGCTACTTGTTGGTAATTTAGGTTTTAGGGTTCGGCCAGACTGACAAAGCGTGCGAGCGAGCGAGCGCGTGATTAGCAGATAGCTCTCGTTAGTTGTTGACGAGGAGGCTCCAAATCTTGGCTGAGTGAACTGAGGGGGGTTTTAACAAGTGATTTATTGTTGTGATTTTCTCCTCCTCTCTCCACGCTAATGGTGATTTTTATTTGTAAAGCCCTACTTTGATAATATTGAAGTATTTTAACATATCAGTTTTACATA
>CABFWB010005081.1:25593-38344 GCA_902151455.1 Timema bartmani
TAATTATTTTGTTTCAATGTCTGATCACTAGAACTTATGCTAAAGAGTAAACATTGGTCATAATACCAACAAATGAGTTACTAAATAGCCCTGTTGACGTCACTCGCATAATGATTGGCTGGCTAGATCACGTGATACCCTTCAAGTAACGTTCACTTAAAGTAAAAGACCTCCCAGGACATCTCTTACGTTAAGTTAACTGCAAGTTAACGTTAAGTTAAGTGCATCGTGATCGCCTCCATTTAAACACACGAGGAGGTATTTTACGTTAAGTTACGTTAACTTAACTTTAAGTTAACGTTAAGTTGATCGTGATCCCGGCATCACGTACCATTTTATGTACCAGCAATATTAGTCGCGATGACTGTCGCTATATAAGTTAATTTGGTGAAGAAGAGTTGCTTGTATTGCGATTACATAAAGGGATATTAATATGGCCGATGGGTCACATCCGGTCCTCGGACCTTGAGTGGTGGTAACCCCTACGCCCTTATACCACGTGTCCACCTGGGTGGATATGGATTAAGAAAGTAGATCTATAACTATGATTGTAAGTATTTAAATAATTTTGGTTAAGATTAATTTTTTACTTTCTTATCAGTATTGTAATTGTGGAAATTTTCTTCCTCGATATTTTTATGTATCTTGACATCTTACGTGCCTACAAACTCAAAATAATGAATTCAACAATTCTGTCCGTCTGTCTTTTGTCTTTACCTGGGGCTGTATCATAAACAGAATTTTGTTCAAACTTGATATTTATACGTTATATGGCCATACCTCGAGAATTAATCAGGATTTTGATTCTAGTCGTAAAATTAATTAAAGTTCAGTGTGTGATTATTTAAAAAAAAAACTAAAATGGTTTGAAAATAACTGTTCTAATGGTTTTGTTCAAAATGGATATCTGGGGAGTGTTTTACAAGATAAATAACAATTAAAAAAATCAACAAGTGACTGATTTTTGAAAATTTGATACCTTAAAAAAATAAGTTAGTTGTAGTAATTATCTTAAAGAGTGTTTAATATGATTATTAAAATAATTTGTATATTTTTCTAAGGAAACTTTATTGAAGGATAATTTACTGATGGCAATTCAAAAAAATATATTGTTTCTATTAGACTATACAAGAAAGTAATGTACAATTCTGTCGTACCTTTTATTTGTTTTCATATTTCAAACATATTTATATGTTTCCAATTAAAACCACCTGGGATTTTATCCCAGTCACTGGCAAACCAATCCAAACAAGATAAACGTGACGTCTTTGTCCGTGTGCCCACCAGTGCCTTTTACTTTAACAAATATTTATGTAGCGTCAGCCCGCAATCAAGCTATACCGACCGAGCGGCCGCCATCTGCTGGCGAAGATAGTGCAAATTTCTGCAGATTGAGGATGACATTTGGTCACCACAACGAACCCTACGGCCGCTAATTTCAGTTTTCTAGAGAGCAGCCACCCCTTTTTCATTCAAGTAGCGCCTCCTTACGAGGTTTCACTGCTTCACAGAAAAATCTGGAAGCGCCAGGGATTGAGCTCGGGACCTTTGGATCTGTATCTAGGATCTTTGACCAATATAAACGGTCTTCTTTTTTTTTTCAAACAATTAATGTAGTTTTAAATTAATTAATGTTGCATACTTGTTAAAGCTAAAGCTGTTTGTGGTGTCTCTTTTTAATCTCCAACCTCTTCATTTGCACACCACCAAAATAGATGTTATGTCATTCGCACACCTCCTCACGAGAAGAAGAGGACTGTATTGTTTTCAAGCTGTGTCGTATTTCGTGATTTTCGCGTGCGGCCTTGCAACAAAACGCTGAATATCTCCCTTCGACTTGTGAAGCCAACTCTATTGTTCGCCCAGACCTGAGTTTCAGGAAGTGAACTTGTGAAGTATGCAGCTCAACTTTCAACCGAGTAAGTAGCACGGCCGCCAAGCCCGGAAATGCAACTTGTCTTTCCATCGCGTGCCTGCCTGCCTGCCTTCAAATGGTCATTTGGTTTGGCTAGGGAAGATAAAATATTTCCCATTTTGGTTATATTACTGATTCGGTCACATTATTAGACTGAGATCACGTTCAACTAACTATTATGAGTGATTAAATTACAGTAAACTTTTGGTGAGTTTCATAAATCGCACCTTACTACCCGTCCGGATTATTTGCATACTTACACTCATAGGGTAGAGACGATAAAGTGAGAAGTTTGAGGCAATGTACCCGAATTTGGAGGGAAAGTAGGAAACAATTTATGGAAAAAACACCCCCGGTACTCTTAGACTGGATTAAAATCCTTAAAGCCTTAAATTAAAATTAAAACTAGAAGAGTTTGACGCCTTAACCCGTGCGACCACCAATACGAATACATAGCTACCTTATTATGGTAAACTATTTTGGGCAATTGAATAAGATCAACCTATAAGACTGAATGAAATACAGTGAATTATTAGGGACCACTGAATTACAAATACAATGTTATGAGTGATTGACTTACAGTGAACTATAAGGGTGGTTGAATTACAGCGAATTATTAATGACGACTTAATTACAGCGAACTATGTGGGTGATCGAATTACTGTGAATTACTATGGATGAGTGAATTAAAATGAAATATTATGAATGATTGAACTAAAGTGAACTCTATCAGTTAGATAAATTACAACTAATTACTATGGATGATTAAGTTATAGCGAACTATTAAGTTTGACTGAATTACAGCTAACCTTTATGTGAAGCTGAATTACGAATGACTAGTATGGTTGATTGAAATACATTGGGCGATTGGGCTAAATTACAGCATACTGTTATGCTTCAATGGATTACAGCTAACCACTATGGGAAACGGAGTTACAAATAACTTCAATGCATGATTGAAACACAATAGTGTATTATGGCTGACTGAATTATAGCGAACAATTATGGACTAATATATTAAAGGTGTTCCCTTAATTATTGATAAAATAGTACACAAAAGAGCAGAGTATTCTTTAGTATATTTGAATATTTTGTACACATTTGCTTGAGTAAAAAGATTTTGTAAGGCTACATAGTAGGCCTGTTGTTTTTGCGATCATTTAATTTATATAATATTATTTTCGATCATTACACCGCTTTTATATGTTAAAAATATGGGCGTAATTAGTATGTCTGCGTATAACTCGAATAGGTAGTGATTTAACTTGGATTAATAGTTAATATCCCTAAGGTTGGTTGTGTGTGCTTTCAAATCTACACTCATACCGGCTGGTTAGAGCCGCCCGCCCGCTCTATCTGGGAGAAAAACTTTTATTAGGAAAATCGTGATTAAGTGCGGTGGTTTCCCATTTCCTTCCGCACTGAATTTACACATGAGTGAGCGAGCAAGAACTTACAATATTTGTTTTCCGAAAAGGTATGTAATATTATGCCTTTTAGGGATCTTTTACAATCCTCAATTACCATAGGACCGACGCCTTTACTCCCGATCAGAAGGAAGTTGTGCTACGCACATGGTTATAACTCCAACGGATAGTGAGACGTGGCGAAAGATTATACTCTCTAGTTAAAACTTAATTTTCTTTTACTCAATATGAGTCTTAACAGTATAGGCAAGTAGAAGCATTTGAATACTCGCAGTAGCTATAATTTTAGAGCTTTTTTTTTAAAAAAAAAGCAAAGCTATATTTATAAAATTTAAATAAATCAAATTAAACTCCACACTTTAAAATATTATAACAATTTTAAAAGATGAACAATCATTATTGTCCAAATAATTATTGTACAGGTCGTTCAGATCAATTGAGATCAATGAAAGTATAATACAGCCAATGGTGTGTTCTTCTTTTTCCGAGCACTATTCCTTGCGAGGTAGGCCACCTTGCTTACAGTCAATCTGCTCAGACTGTTTGTTGTTTATTTGTTTACTGCAGCTATTATGTCATTCACTAGACGAGCGACATTGGCAATGAAATTATGCACAACTGACACAGCCTTCCTAGTCCAACTATACAGTACCATTTTCATAGGCATGGCCTTATTTGATAGCTAGAAAAATGACTAAACCTTATTTAACATATGTATACGTTAGGTTATGTGATATACAGCTGCCACTTTTGATAGATATTTTTTTTATCAATACCTATAGAATAACACTAATAAATGGTAGCATACTATCAATTTTGGCCTCATAAAATATGTTTGTATTCTCTAAAATGCGCTGAAAATTTAGCCGTACCTGTACCATAGGCAGATTATTTCTTACTGCACTTGTTCATTGACTATATTGCCTTCTTTTCATCTCGTCCAATGTTGAGGGGCATTTTTGTTAATACATAACATATTGCTAGACAGTGCTTTGTCCAACAAAACATCGTCTCTCCCGAAACATGTTTTGTTTTGGAACAATGTCTTGTTTAGAAAAGGACGTCACTTTCTAAACATGTTGAAAAGCATCGCTTTGTTTAGAAGAGAACGTTACTTTATAAATATGTTGGAGATCATCGCCTTATTTAGAAGAGTACATCTATTTCTAAATATGTTGAGGAACATTGCGTTGCTTAGAAGAGCACTTCAATTTCTAAACAAGCTGAGGAAAATTGCTTTGTTTAGACGAGCACGTCAATTTCTTAACAAGTTGAGGAACATTTCGTTGTTCAGACGAGAACGTCACTTTTTAAACAAGTTGAGGAATATTGCTTTGTTTAGACGAGCACGCCACTTTCTTAACAAGTTGAGGAACATTTCGTGGTTCAGACGAGAACGTCACTTTTTAAACAAGTTGAGGAATATTGCCTTGTTTAGAAGAGCACGTCACTTTCTTAACAAGTTGAGGAAACATTTCGTTGTTCAGACGAAAACGTCACTTTTTAAACAAGTTGAGTAAAATTGCTTTGTTTAGACGAGCACGTAACTTTTTAAACAAATTGAACATTGACTTGCTTAGGGGAGCAAGTTCAGGAACATTGAGTATTTAGAAAAATACGTCACATTCTAAGCAAGTTGAGGAATATAGTATTGTTTAGAATATAACCTTCTACAAAACAGGTTTAATGAATTCGAGAAGACATATAGGACCTTTCGTTATTTAGTTTGTTTCACTTTATGCTACAGGTTGTTTCAGTGGCAGGTCCTACTTTTTAAATAGGTCATTTTCTCGACTTAATGTCTAAACAGTAACGTAAATACGTGTAAATAAGAGGTTAGTAATGGGAGAATGACTTACCATCTCATCAAGCTATGAAAGTATCCCCCCTCCTCTTCAAGATATTTTTACACAGGTTTCAACATGTTTCCTGATACTCACCTCAACATATCTACGTCGATATAGTTTATTTCGGTCGTGATGTTTGCCTGTAGATCCTAAATGGTATTAGGTCGGGTTTTTTTTAGACTCTCCTCCTAAGATGACGTCAAGACTGGTGACCTGGGGGCCACAGGTTTTTGGAGATAGCATGGTCCACGAAGAAGTTGATAAGCACCATGGACTCATTGAAGGCGTAGCACGTGGCATCATCCTGCTGGAAGTATCCCTGCTTAAGCTAGATGTAGTCTAGAATTACTCTCTCAGAGGAAAATGCACACCAAACGTCCACTTTTTGCGAACTAAGTGATGTCTCGTTCGGATCCCATGAGGATTTTCTGACGCCCAAATGCTTGTGTTTTGGGGATTTCGCATATCCTGAGGGATGAGACCAAGCTTCATCGGTGAACCACATCATCAGTATTTCGGGGTTTCTTTCCACGAAGTTGAACTAATTGCAATAAAGTACCTACTGTACATGATTGATGTGGTCGGGCTCGATAAACCTGTGTGCAGCTGTGTAAGGTGTAAGGCCTGATTTTTGCCTACTTCGCTGATTTTTGTCACATCGTCGCAGAGAAGCCGATCTCCTGTGAAAATTGGCTTAGTGATTTTCGGAGGGGGGGGGCGAAGAAATCGCCCACGAACATCTTCTGCACACTGCGGCACTTTTGCAAAAAAAAAACAACTTCATTTTGCGTGCCATTTTTTGAGTGCACTTGACATTTAATCATCATCACGTTCACGAAGTTAAAACGGATTAAAATGTGGGACTTCCCATTAAAACATTCTGTATGATTCATTGTTAGGCACGGGAATTGAGCTTGAAATCTCTGGCTTCAAGTGAAAATGCTCTACACACACACGTACACACACACACACACACACATACATACACATACATACATACACACACACACACATACATACATACACATACATACATACACACACACACATACATACATACACATACATACAATTATCCAGGTTTATTCCATAATTAGGGTAACTTTTCACATAGTCATTAAATTAGGAGTCCTTTGTGTTTGTTTAATTTTTTAGAGCTGTTTTCGGTCAAAATCTTGACTAATGACAGTGACAATGTTGTGTTGGCAGCAGTGCCGGGGTACGGACAAGGCTCGGAGACGGGTCAGCCGCCCCCACCACCGCCCCTAACACCGATCAAACCTGAGACTGCAAGCCACGGGATGGTTCACCAGCACCACCACCAGTCCATGGCAGCAACGCCCGGCTCTACGTCCCCAGACGGCGTCAACACGACGCACACCAATGGAAACAAGTAAGTTTTTCGGTTCACCCTTGTCAATTAGTTCAGTTATTTTACTAATTCAATCAATTCATAAATCAAGCTCTGGTCCCAGGTACATTACACTATAAACAGTTTTCACAAAAAGAACAAAAAAGTTTAAATAACTCAACTGTTTAATATAATAATAACTATAACCCCCATCAGGGAGAAAATTGTCTTAGGAGTCATTTTTGCAATAGACTAGACTGGCGATTACGTTAATATTGGGGTTCGAATCCCAATCGGGTGTATTGAGGGTGGTTTTCTCCAGATGGTCTTCCATTCTCCACCCACACAAATTCGATTACACCTACTCTAAACTCAACATTTCTCACCTCTAACACGATAGTGTAATTAGTATTTAAGCGTATAGCCAGAACGGGTAGTAAGACTCTGTGCTAAAAAGAAAATATAAGAAAGTTATAAGTTTAGGCCCATAAAAAGTTAATAAAAAAGTAAACTACTTAAGGTTTACTATGCCAGTGGACATGCGGACTAAATGTCAGTCTCACATCTCGTTTGCCAATGATGGGGTTGTCGGGACTCGGATCTCGGCCGATTGTATTGAGGATGTTTTTTTGCCACACAAGCTGTAAAAACACTGGTCTTTTCTCACTTCCCCTTCCATCCCACCTTAACTTATAATATTATTCCCAAACCTCTCCACCATACGTAAATAGCCAAGCATTCATCTTAAAACGGATATCAGGTGCTCATAAACTTTTTGTTTATGCGCCTTAAGAGCGTTCATCTTAGCAGGCCCAACTCAGCTCCCGGCTCGTGCTAGGTATGGGAGTAAAAGGAAAAAGAAAAAACCTACGATATTCCAGAAATGACTGTGTGGAGTGCATTCGTATTCGAATGATTACTCGAAACTTTCCGCGGTGACGACGGGGGACAAAGTGAAAAAGTTTCTTATTAATAACTACAGTATATCCCTATTATGACAGAATGAAGATTTGTGCACAATGCTTATCTGTGAGACCATTCTAAAATGGCCAAAAACGGCTTTCCAATGCAGTTTTTTATCCAAATATAGGTTAATATTTCAACAATTTTCAGTATCAGGAACTTCTATTAACTATTCATCTCCATTAATGTTTAATCAGAATTGACCCACATTCTATATTGTTCGTGTAAACTTACTATTTCTAGCCACCTTCACAGAGTTGATTGGCATGTGATGGACGCTCCTAAGCGGTCAAATAGTAAATTTATGTAGGCCTATAAAAATAGTTTTAGTTCGTGAATACATAATAAATTCAAAAATGTTACAGTGAACTTTAAATATGTTTTGAAATATATTTTAATGTTCTAGCTAAAAGTTTTTAAATACGTTCCGCAAAATTTCAGTGTATACCTTAGACCTAGAGGAACCAAGAAAGCTTTTCACCTTTCAATGTGACCGGAGGTTAAATATTCTAAATATTAATTTGATAAAAAATGAATAAAGCTCATAAATTAAGGAGATGGCTTTGTGTGAAAGGTGTGGTCACCAAAACTCTACTGCCCTAGACTCCTCCGAATTCTCTGGGTGACCCTATTTAAGTGCGTGCATCATATGTCAATCAACTTTGTGATACATTCGGTTAGAAATCGTTAATTTACACGAACACTATTGCACGTTGATCATTTATGACTAAACATTAATGGAGATAAAGAGTTAATAGAAGTTCCTAATACTTAACATTGTTGAAATATTAAATTATATTTGGATAAAAACTGCATTGAAAAGGCCATCTTTGACCATTTTAGAATGGCTTCACAGGTAAGTATTGTGCACAAATCTTCATTCTGTCATAATAGGGACATACTTTAGTTATTAACAATAAATTTTGTCGCTTTGTTCCCCGTCGTTACCACGGAAAATTTCGAGTAATCATTCAAATACGAATGCACTGCACACAGTCATTTCTGGAATATCGTAGGTTTTTTTCTCTTCCCTTTAACTTCCATACCTCACACGAGCCGGGATCTGAGTTGGGCCTGCTAAGATGAACGCTCTTAAATGTGAATTAGGGCCAATTTTGTTGATTAGCCAAGAAGTAATATTAAACAGAATTCCAATAACATTTTTATTTAATGTTCCCTCAGTCTATGGAAATCGCTTTCTCCAAACCAAAGAGCATTGTTAAAATATGGTTGAGCCGGCTATTATAGCGGCCATATTGTGACCAAAGGCTAATATTTAAATGTATAGAAGAAAAAGAAGTAATACTATCTAAGCAAACTAAATTATATATTTTAAAACTTTTAGCTTTACTTTGTTTGGTATACACACATTTAAGCCGTAATTTTTTTAATTGTTGCACCATACCACCTAAGAAAGACTTGATTTTTTAAAATATTTTTTTATTAAAAGGAAATATTTTATTTAGTGACTTTTTATACCGAAATACAACTTTTTATTTAACTAAATACAATCGTTCCATTTACCACGTAAAGCTTATAAAATATGGTCAAAGTTTATTGAGTCAAGGTAGACTACTGCTACATTTAAATCTAATGAATGATGAATAATAAATGAAAAAAAAAGATAAAATTGTCCTTTCCATTAATCTTTATAACTCAAACGGGTAATTAAGACGCGTTGCTAGTAGTTAATTTTAGTAAAAATATTTTTATAAATATTTTACTCTTTGAGTTTTATCGCACATACATTTTCCCACTCTCTTAATTATTTCGCACATTCAGCCTTGCTAACTCACGCCTCGTATCGATGGACACGCAGACCAAGGCGTCAGTATTGTCTAATTTGGTTTGACGATAACGGAGAGGTTGAGGCTCTATTTCCGGCTGAGTGTAATAGAATGCCATTTAATAAATGGCTTCTCCACTTTCCTACTAATCAAATTCAGGTAAACGATTTCTAAATTCTACCTTCCTTAGCCCTAACCTCCCATGTATAAAAAAAGATGTTACTTGGATGGGTAGTAGCGCGCGCGCGCGCACACACCCACACACAAACACACACACACACAAACTTCTGGAAGTTATTTGTTTGATATATTTTAACTAATATTGTTTCGGGCAAACAAGAAAGAGGAATTTGTATTAAAAAGAAGTGAATTATATTATCATAATATTCCATTATTAACTGCCATAGTTTTAAGTACTCGTTATAGAAATGTGGACGGGATACAAATATACGTATTAAAACTTGCCATCTTCCTAATTTTCCTAGAAGCATTATAGTGTTGCCATCATGGTTTATAAAATAAGTTGACTTAGCTAATGTCCCCATTATTTCTACTGCCAAGAGCACACACAAACAGAACGCATCTCTTGTTTACTACGACATCCATAATGGCTGCTTTAAAAACTTCTTCCCTTTATAATTATATGTTTTAAGAACCATTTGAGTTATTGACTACACTTGATTTATTACTACTATTCCCCCGTTCCTTCTTCAAGCTAATACCGGTGCATTTCATATATAGAGCCTCCTATCTTATATTGTATTACAAGTCTTAAAGAGCGCGCATTTACCAGAACTTACCCGTTTTGAGAAAGGTAGAACATTTTTACATTAGAAACTTAACAAGTTACATAAAGTGAAATCATTTTTATGAAATCCATTAGAAGTTTGATTTATTGATTTTATATTATATTCATAATTATTATATTAAACTCGTTCTAAATATACACAGCACCATATCATCTGTGATAAGTAGGTTAAGGATTGAATCCTGGCCTGTCAAACTGAGGATAGTTTTCCTAAGTAAGTTTATACAATTGGCCTCTCTTCCTCTATTCATGCAAATGTGTGTACACTTTCTTAAACAAGTACCCAACTCATCCACACCTTGTTAGTTTGATAATAATATACAGTAAATCGTTTATAACTTAGTTTTGCAGGTAATAATAATAATAATAATAATAGTTATCATTTAGTGATGTAGAAAGATAGGTGGGAGAAAGAAAGGGATCAACCACGAAGGAAACTGACCTTAAGCAATTAAAAATGATGCAGTCTCAGAATATAAAAATATGAAGTTGCTAAATAGGACATACCGGTGGACTCAATTTGGAGAAGACAACAGATTTATCAAAAGACGGAACAAATAACTAATGATAATGATTAAATAGTTTTCTAAAATCCTTTGATTTTATAAAATAAATATAATTCCTCCAGCCTATGTACTTATATGGACAGGGCCGCCCTTAGAGGTGTGAAAGTGGTTTTGGCCGCGGAGTGCCCCGCGCTTGCTTTTAAGTATCAAAAGGTAAAAATCAAGTTTGGGATGCGGAGAATTTTTCTTGTGCGCTCGTATAGTAAGCTTTCTGCTAAGGCGATTTGCGAATATTGTCAGAGTGCAAAAAACAAAAAACAAAAAAAAACATAATCATGTGGTTTGATTTCTCTGTTATGATTCCGCAGATTTGCATTTATCTATCTGTCTGTCTGTTTAAGGTGGATATGTCTCTAGATAACTTTTGGACACGTTACCCTATTTAATTTAAACTTGGCACAGTTGTTCTTTGTACCTTTATATATATAAAGTTCATTGGTGAAGAGAATTTAACAAAGGGTTGGAAATAAATCAACCCTGAGGGGGCGGCCAGACTGAGCGAGCGCGCAAGCGACTGAAATATAAAATATAACACATGGGTTGTAATGAGAGGCGGCCAAACTGGAACGCGCGAGCGAGCGACTGAGCGCGCACGCTTGAAAGATAGAACTGGTTCTAATTTTCAAGCGCGCGCGATCGACCCGGTACAGTCTAGTTTACAGACGCGAGGCAATATTATTATATGTTGGTTCATTGAGTGCTAGGAAAACTTCTCATTTTGTCATTTTTATTAATATAGATAGGTTTAGCACACTTGCCACTAACGGCCTAATTTAATTGGTAAGATCATAAACCATACCTATATGTATATACATATTATATATATATGTGTGTGTGTGTGTGTGTGTAAAACTGATATGTTAAAATACTTCAATATTATTAAAGTAGGCCTTTACAAATAAGAATCACCATTAGCGTAGAGAGAGGATGAGAAAATCACAACAATAAATCACTTGTTAAAACCCCCATCAGTTCACTCAGCCAAGATTAGGAGCCTCCTCGTCAACAACTAACGAGAGCTATCTGCTAATCACGCACGCTCGCCAGTCTGGCCACCCAGTTGCTTGCGCGCTTGTCAGTCTGGCCGAACCCTTATGTGTATAAAAACACGGCTTATAGCATTCCTGATAGCCTACCTTATACGGCTGAAAATTGATGTATAGGTCCCAACTACTGTAATAACACTATGCAAAAATTAATATTTTTTTTTAAAAATTTTTTTGGGGTATGGAGGAAAGGGAGATAACTGGGGGCCCCCGCAAATAAAATTTGCCCAGGACTCCACTAGGAGCAACCCTGTATTTGGGCATTTCAGTTGTTTTAATGTGTATTGGAATATTTAGCGTCATCTTACTACACATGTCCTCATTTAGTAAATGACCTAGATAAAAAAAAAAGACCTGTGTCAAATGATTGGTAAAGTTGGCATATATGCCTGTGTGGTGTATGAATCTAATCAAGGCCATCCAGAAGCAAGCTGTCGAGATTGTCATAGCAAGCACAAAATAGTGCTCGATGTGGCCGAGTGGTAACACGAACAAGAACAAAGTATTGGCTACGTAGTGCTCTACGTGACAAACCCTAGATGGGTCAAGGGAGACATTTCAACTCCTTCCACAGTTCGACATCAGTCTACCGTATATATGAATGTGCTTTCGGTAAGGTTTAACTTACCGAAGTACATCAGCCATGTCATTGTGAAAAAAGGCAGTTGGCATTTTTATTTATATATTATTCAAGGGGACATCAAGCTTTACAATATAACAGGGGCATAATTACAACAGGTCATGTTTGGATGAGGATAAATTAAGAAGAAAAACAAAATTTTTTGAATGTTATATGTAATGTACCCCAGCTAGGAGGATATTGTGCGTGTTAAATCCTTTTTACAGATCAGGGACAGTGACTGATATTATCTCGACAAGAGAATCTGGTTCTTACTTCGTCCTTATCACTAAGTCAAGGACACTGACTGATATCTTTACTTTAGTATGTGGTGCGTACTCTGTCCTTACCACTAAGTCAGGGACAGTTACTTTTATCTTGACTATAGTATGTGGTGCATACTCTGTCCATACCACTAAGTC
>CABFWB010005081.1:39782-49840 GCA_902151455.1 Timema bartmani
CTATAGTAACTATGATATGATTGTTCTATAGGAAGCTATAGTAACTATGATATGATTGTTCTATAGGAAGCTATAGTAACTATGATATGATTGTCCTATAGGAAGCTATAGTAACTATGATATGATTGTCCTATAGGAATCTATAGTAACTATAATATGATTGTCCTATAGTAAGCTATAGTAACTATGATATGATTGTTCTATAGAAAGCTATAGTAACTATGATATGATTGTTCTATAGGAAGCTATAGTAACTATGATATGATTGTTCTATAGGAAGCTATAGTAACTATGATATGATTGTTCTATAGGAAGCTATAGTAACTATGATATGATTGTTCTATAGGAAGCTATAGTAACTATGATGTGATTGTCCTATTGGAAGCTATAGTAACTATGATATGATTGTTCTATTAGAAGCTATAGTAACTATGATATGATTGTCCTATTGGAAGCTATAGTAACTATGATATGATTGTTCTATGTGTTGGTGTGTCCTTGTTGACGGTTCCAGCAGCAGTACTCCGACCCCTTCTACGTCCCCAGCGACAACGACTGCGACGAGCAGTAGTGACCCCAACTCCAAACCCCCCTTCTCTTACGTGGCGCTGATCGCCATGGCCATCCAACAAAGCAATCACAAGAGAGCCACTCTTTCAGAGATCTACCAATTCATCACCTCTAAGTTCCCTTTCTTCGAGAGGAACAAGAAGGGGTGGCAGAACTCCATCCGTCACAACCTCTCCCTCAACGAGTGTTTCGTGAAAGTGCCTCGGGAAGGTGGCGGCGAGAGGAAAGGGAACTACTGGACTCTGGGTGAGAGCATCGCCGTCATTATTTTATTCATCTAGCACCGCGTCTTACTACCCGGTAAGGTTATACGCTTAAGTAATAGTTACGCAAATGGTTTTAGGGATTAGGAAGGTTGAATTTTATAGGAAGTGAACCTTCATATGCGTGGAGGGAGAGTGGAAAACTATTTGGGGAAAAACCACCCCCCAGTTCACCCGACCGAGAGTCGAACTTCGATCTTCCCGTACTCGGCAGTCTAGCTCAACACGACTAGCGCGTTAGCCTACTACGCCACCGAGGCGGGTCGCTGTCATTAGCTTTAGTTGTGAGGCTTTACTTTATTTATATTACTACAGTAGCCCCATGGCTTCTTTGGTGCTGACTGACAGCTGACGGCTTTGAAAAGTTAGGTATATACCTAAATGTTGACTGTCAGAAGTCAGCTGTGAACTGTCAATCAGCACTAAAGAAGCTGTAATATTCTCCACCAATGTTGATCAAACCTTGCCTTCTTACATCACTTGCTTTATTGACAAAAGGTCCAATATTGCCTTAAATCGCTTGCGTTACCGACCATCTAACATTGCCTTTATCGACAATCTTACATTGTCTTACATCAATTGCTTTATAAACATGTCAACATTTGACTTCCGTATTTTGCTTTATCAATATTATGTGTACTCTACATTTTCCTAACTACTTGTTTTATTAACATAATTCTACACTTGCCTTACATAATTTGCTTTATCAATATCAGTCTACAGAGTTGCATAACTTGCTTTATAGAAACTAGGTCTACACTTGTCTACACTTAGGTTAACGCTTGCCTTACATCACTTTCATCATAATTACTAGCTCTATGGTTCCCTAAATCTCTTGCTTTATCGACACTAGCTCTACACTTGCCATATAGAAATATAGTATTTGCTTTTTAACTATCAGGTCTACACTTTCCTTACGGTACATCTCTTTCTTTATCAATATGTCTAGGCCAACTCTTAGCTTGCTTTACTTGTTTAGTTAGTAAGTTACCATGTCCACACTATTATTACAGCACTTGCTTTATCAACATGTCACAACTTGATTTACGTCACTTGCTTTATCTATCTAGTTAGACACTTGACTTACATAACTTGCTTCACGGTCACTAGATCCACACTTGTCTTAGATCATTTGCTTTATCAATATAAATCTACATTTGCTTTAACATCCCTGCCTTACCTCACTTATTTGTTGGTACTAGGTCTACAAACACCTCATATCACTTTCTTTATCATCAGGTATACCTTTGTCTAAAATAACTTGCTTTATCGACATTAGGTTTACACTGGTTTTACATACCTTTCTTTTTTAATCAATCCAATGTCTACAATTGCCTTACATCTCTCTTGCTATATCATTAGCGACACGCTTCAGTGGCCGCATCGTCTAAGGTGCTACTCTCGCAATAGAATAGACTGCCGAAGATGGGGATATAAGGGCTTGATCCCGGTCGGGTGTCTTGAAAGTCGTTTTCCTAAATGGTTTCCCACTCTTCCTCCACGCAATTTTGGGTGCACTTCCTCTAAATTAAAACCTTCCTAATCCCTAATGTATTAGTGTAATTTTCACATAGGCGTTTTATATAATAATAAGACGCAGTGCTAAAAATAATAGGTTTTGCGCATTTGAATTACATTACTTACTTTATCTACACAATTCTGGAGTTTTATATTTTACGAATGTGTCGTTTCCAGACCCGCAGTATGAAGACATGTTCGAAAACGGGAACTACCGGCGGCGGAGACGCATGAAGCGGCCCTACAGGTCGGCGGCACCCTACGGAAAGGGACTGTTCGCTGAGGGTTTTGCGGCCGCACACCACCAGCTTCCCCTGGGAACACGCAACTTATTCGGCAACCCTCCCACCTACCCTGCGGCCTACTCCCGCTACGAACACAGGTAAGCCTAGTTACCCTCTGGATGCCTCAATAGTTTATACTGCTACATATAAAATAAATGAACAGCAAACACGGGAGATTGGAAATTATGAATGTATCCCGCTTTTTTTTTAGTAGAAGCTCTAGATGCTATTGATCTATAATAATAGGCATGGCATATTTGTTTTTAATATAAACACGATACATTATTGGTCTGTAATAAGAGGCACGGCCTATTTGTTTTTAATATAAATACGAGACATCATTGGTCTGTAATAAGAGGCACGGCCTATTTGTTTTTAATATAAACATGATACATTATTGGTCTGTAATAAGAGGTATGGCCTATTTGTTTTTAATATAAACACGATACATTATTGGTCTGTAATAAGAGGCACGGCCTATTTGTTTTTAATATAAACATGATACATTATTGGTCTGTAATAAGAGGCACGGCCTATTTGTTTTTAATATAAACAATGATACATTATTGGTCTGTATTAAGAGGCACGGCCTATTTGTTTTTAATATAAACATGATACATTATTGGTCTGTAATAAGTGGCACGGCCTATTTGTTTTTAATATAAACATGATACATTATTGGTCTGTAATAAGAGGCACGGACTATTTGTTTTCAATATAAACATGATACATTATTGGTCTGTAATAAAAGGCACGGCCTATTTGTTTTTAATATAAACATGATACATTATTGGTCTGTAATAAGAGGCACGGCCTATTTGTTTTTAATAATAAACACGAGACATTATTGGTCTGTAATAAGAGGCACGGACTATTTGTTTTCAATATAAACACGAGACATTATTGGTCTGTAAAAAGAGGCACGGACTATTTGTTTTCAATATAAATACGAGACATTATTGGTCTGTAATAAGAGGCACGGACTATTTGTTTTCAATATAAACACGATCCATTATTGGTCTGTAATAAGAGGCACGGACTATTTGTTTTCAATATAAATACGAGACATTATTGGTCTGTAATAAGAGGCACGGACTATTTGTTTTCAATATAAACACGAGACATTATTCGTCTGTAATAAGAGGCACAGACTATTTGTTTTCAATATAAACACAAAGCATTATTGGTCTGTAATAAGAGGCACGGTATGACCAAGTAAAAAGGTAGGCTACATATCGCTTTGAAGAAAATACATAAAACCGTTCCGGCTTTAGTCCCATATACAGAAAGACACAAATAGACCTACATAATTGTAAAAACCACAAATTTTTACTGAGTTCGAGGAACATGAAACATTAAGATTCATAATAATCTCATAATCTCTATATGAGAAAATAAAATCTGTCCAAATTGTTGGTTCATCGTTAGCTCCGTGGGTCGCAAGCTATCTGTGATCAGGCCACGAGTTTGACATGCGTGGACTAGCGAATGTTGGTTGTTTGGTCCTTGTTCCATCAAGAGTCACTTATTAGATTGGATGTTATCTGTTTGCTTGGCCTACCTGGGCCCTGTACCTCCCCTCCCGGCTCACTCAAGGAAGGAACCAGCCAATAGCGTCACGCTCTCAAATAACACGCGACCAGATAGAACATTCTTACCTCCATTACTGTGTTACCATCTGGCTCTGAGCTCCTTTCAAGAGCACTTCTGTGGCCTATTGAGGGATGTTCCACGTATACAACCGATTGGTTAAATTTAATCCAAGCATTGTGGATAGAATAATCACTAACATTTCATATTAAAAAGGAGTATGATATAAATATATATTTGTAATTAGTTTCACAACTAGAATATACAAAAAATTTAAATATTAAAATATAAATAGTGGAAATACATAATAGGTTTTTAGAAAACCAATCAATTAAAGGAATGTACACAAAACATTATACTATACCATAGAAGATATATTTATTAATAGACTTCATTGATACAATTTTACATAATGTATGCTGGTGTTATTATTAGTAGCCTATTTATTAGTTAAATTAGAAATATGTATATAAATATGTGTATAATGGGTCTCCGTTATGTTGGCAGCACTGCATGGAACTTCCCGTCCGTTCAGACGTCTTACACGTCTTGTCAAGCAGTGAACGCTGCCGTCAGGGCTGCCAACCCCTCCCATCCTCAGTCACTCAACCCTTATTCACAGCTCCAAAGTCAGGTGAGTCTAGTTTAGTGTTTCTCTTGTATGATAGGATTCAGGTAAGGAGAACTATTTTAATTTATTGTCTGTCAACATTTATAACATTTTACTCTATTGTTAGAACTATTTCATAGACATTGATAGGCTAGTAGGATTACTATCTATCAATTGGCTAAATGACATCTGCAGATCACATGACTTAGCTTATGAAAGTAGTTTTTATTAACTCTTTGTCATATAATCTATAATATCATTGCTGAGGGAACTGCAGATCTTATGGGGAAAAGCTTTATCTTCGTTCTTTCTCAGTTAACTGTTGCCAAATCTCCTCGCTTTCAGTTATGTCCGGAGGTGGTGTAGTAAGAAAGAGTTACTAGGAACCTCGACTAACCAGCGTTGCTAAACTGGTCTTATATTTGAAGGGAAATTGACTACGAGAGAATGACAACGCTGTTTCTCAATAGTAACCATGCGGGTTACCTCAGCGATGATATCCAGTGTACCAGAATCCCCCATTTTTAATAATGCCGGCATGTAAAGCTTTGTAAGAAAGTAACAAACTGGGACTAACTTCGGTGGCAGTATGGTCTAAGCTAGGGATCGGCAACCTTTTTGATATAGTGGGCCGCATGGGTTTTAAAATAAATTTGGTAAGCCGGTCTTAAAAAAATTAATAAAATATTTCAACTTTACATTTCTCATATAGTAATTAGTTATTAGTGTATTTTATGAACACAATTATTGTTTGTTTGCTAAATTATTCGTGGGCCAGATAAAAAATAGTCGATGGCCCGTAGGTTACCGACCGCTGGTCTAAGCTGTCACTTGTCGTCGATTGGGTTAGAATCCCGGGAGACTGTACTGAGAGTTGCTTCCCTCAATTGTTTCACACTACATGAAAATGCAGGTACATTTCCTTTAAATTCTACCTTCTTTATCCTTATTCTATTTGCGTGGTTAAAATTCGCATAAACTGGACGGGTAGTAAGACGCTGTGGCAAAAAATAATAATATTGAACTAAGTAGGTTACGTTTTAGATTAACTTTAATAATATTAAAAATAAGTTTCTACTAAATTGGATTAAGTTTTGTTCTTTGAAAGCAACGCCGGCTTCTACTTTATTACCACTAGAAACGAACAAAATATATTTTGTACAATTTATTTTTATTTTTGATCGGTAGAGTTTATAACTCGAGCTATTGACAGCTTATTCTAAGGGGTATTTACACTAGTGAGGTACGGTAGAGTTTAGATAAAATGTTTCTGCATTTGTGTGGAAGGAGACTGAAAAGCCATTTAGGAAAGAATAGAAAACCACCCTCAATACACACAACGTGGATTCAAACTTCAATATCAGTCGGCAGTCCAGTATATTGTGAAAAGTACGTCTCGGACCAGGTGTGTCAAACTAGTTTGATCATAAGGGCTAAATTTAAATTGGATATACTGAGAGGACCGCATTAAAAAATTCTTATAAATACAAAAATAAGATTAAAGTTGTATAATAAGACACGGTGCTTTTATATATATATAGTAGCCCCATGGCTTCTTTGGTGCTAAGTGATAGTTCACAGCTGACTTCTGACAGTCAACATTTAGGTATATACCTAAATTTTGACTGTCAGAAGTGACAGCTGTTAAACATATGTTTTTGCAGATCATATGGTTCGGCGCAGGGATACATAATTTGGTCTGGTAACTTTACAAATCTGTCAGTCAGCACCAAAGAAGCCAAGGGGCTACTGTAGGTACCCTGCCCTCTACTTTTCTTTTACCAGAAATATGGAATGATGTTTGGTTCTAGGCTTTAAACTTTGTGTTGACTTCACATTCTAACTGATGTTTGATGACAAACGCTCGTCCACAAGCCTCGATTACTCGGGTTTTTGTACCTTTTCAAAATATAAAACAACTGTTCACACATTTATGGGCTGACATGCACATATAATTGTTGTACAAACTTAACAATTTTTTTGTAATCGATTTTTGGTGTGTAAAAAAGTAAAGATTTGGTATACCAACCTCGCTTGTTATATTTTCCTCAAATAATGGCCAATTTCCATATCATAATATGAACTTTAGTATTTCTGAAAGGTTTATGAACAGAATAATCTGGTGCATTGTATGTTGGCTCATCATAAAGTCAGTGGGACGCACAAAATCATGGATTGGGCCACACGTGGTCCCGGGCCGAAAGTTTGACATCCCTGCATTAGACCATGCAGCAACCTGTGCTAGTGTTAGTATTAATACTAATTCAACTTAATTTTCCTTTATTATAGCGCCGACCAACAGTCATTAAACCTATAACAGGTCCACACTGAATAATAATAATAATAATACAAATAATAATAATGAAAATTATTATAATTATTGTTAATTAGCACCGCGTCTTACTACCCGTTTGGGCTATGCGCTTAGGTACTAATTTCGCTAATGAGCTAAGAATTGGGAAGGTTGAATATCGAGGAAGTGAACCTGCGTCTGCGTGGAGGGAGAATGGAAAACCGTATAGGTAAAACCACCTCAGTTTACCCGACCGAACCTTGGATCTCCCTGTCCTCGGCAGTCTAGCTATCAACACGAAACTAGCGCTCTAGCTAACTCCGCCACCGAGGCGGGTAATAATAATAATAATAATAATAATAATAATAATACTATAAATAATAATATGCCATATTAATTGCGCCTGCTGCCCTCACATTTTTTGTTGATGAACCGTCCCTGATTTCTTGGACATGAAGCTTTATCTTGTTTTACTTGATACCCCTCCACGGATTGACCTGCCCCTGGTAGTGCAGTGACAAGCGTTGCTAGGGACAACAAGACGTAGTGCGGTGGGCGTCTTCTAGCGTCGGTAGGCGGACACAAAAGGATCTGTAGCCAGGGCGCGTGTCCTTGTCTTGGGGGGCGCCGAAGGAGGAGACGGCGCTGAGGAGGGATACAGTGACAGCGGCGGACATGTGCTATGTTTCAAATATACATTTTTTCCCCGTACTAATCATTAACGTTTGGTAATGAGCTCAAAGTTGTAAATAAATATATACTATATTTAAATTGATATTTACGACTATAGCCAGATCAAAAGGGTGAAATGTAGTATTGTTATCCTAATGTAAAGCGAGGTCAGGATGTTTTAGGATTTTGTCGTGACATTATCCTCCAAAACCTTTAGTGTCTCGATATAGGGGGACGTATGGCAGCCCTACTTATGATGAGGTACAAACACCACCACCCACCGACCCTCCAACAGGGATGGCAGGGATATTTTTAACATTAAATCCCACTGAAATAATTTAAGAGGTATTTTAAACATAGGACTTCTAGATATGGGTGTGGAAAAAACATTGATACTTGACTTTACTAATATCGATATTTTCCTTTCGATACCAAAACATTTTAATTTTGTACTTTTGTTTCGATATTTGGATCATGAGTGTATGTATACCTACTCCACTCACGGTAGGAATTACTCTTTGAAAGGAATTTTTTCCTACCAAAATCCTACTATATAATAGCTTTCTGGTAGGGAAAAAGGCCTTTCAGAAAACAATTCCTACGATGAACAGACTTTATATATACCACGATTCGAGTCTGAGCCTTTTCAGAGGTAGAAGCTTTGTCACTGCACAGTTCAAATACAGCCAGCCGCACGATAAGAAATATGTACTAAAACCACTTTTATACAATTTGATCTTGAAAAACCTTCCTTATCTCTCGTGAAGGGTGTAATAGTGGGGACGGCGCGAGTCATATTCTCAGTCAAAGCAAGGGTTCCAGTGAGATTATTTGACATTTTGAAACTGTAGACAAATATGTTTTGGGAGATGCGAGCTTTTATCCCAGCGGCTACATGGGACTTGCGGACGTGGGATTTACAATACGAGGGGGAGGGGATTTGCGGCTGCCAAAAATAACGTCGTGGGATTTGCATCTACCACATTCCAATTTGTAAAACTAGCCACATTCCAATTGGTAAAACTATCCACATTCCAATTGGTAAAACTAGCCACATTCCAATTGGTAAAACTATCCACATTCCAATTGGTAAAACTAGCCACATTCCAATTTGTAAAACTAGCCACATTTCAATACGGCTTATGTTTTGAAACATTATTTCTAACTGGGACCCTAAAATCGGATCGTGGCAATGTACTAACATTTGAAATGCCTCATTTTTATAATTTCTTTTCCACTAACCTATCTAACCTAACCTCAACCCTAGAATTTGACATCATAAGAGTTTATGGTGGAAAATCCAAGAGCTTAATCTCGCTAAAGAGTACAAGTAAGACAAGGACATTCAAGTGAGCGAAGCGTCACTTTTAGGCGAACAAACTCCCTACATATAAACGATATGCAGGAATGCGACCGCAAATCCCACTATAGTATTATATGGTTGGACGCAAATCCCACAGTCCCACGCTACCATATAATCTGGGCGACACAACTTGTATTTTCACTGATGGTTTTGAAAGCTATTAACATCGAGATTCTTTACTCTACTGTCCAAATGGATGCATAGATTAAAATATGATAATTACTTTGTGTGTAAAGTTAATTTATTACGAGTTTAACTGTGGCAAATAAATATACAATAGTGAAAACTGACTATGCAAATAATCTCTAAATAAAGGTCTACATATCTAACCATACCGCTTGAAACATTTTCGAAAATCTTTTAACTTTCCAGAAATGACTTCATTAAACTTGTACAGACTTAATTTTGTAAGGCATCACTTTATTTCACAATATTACACAGTCACTCAACACCTTTACATTAATTACTGTAAAACTTTCTTTTTGATCACACCACCAGTCTGGGGAGGGGGAAAGTCGGTCCACCCCCTCCAGTCCACGAAATCACACTGACCCTATACACCATGTTAGATCCCCTTGCCAACCGCGTGAACTACTTCTTCCCGCGGGAAAGAAAATCCTCCGCGAGCCGGCCAGGTGCTCTCGCGAAGGTTTATGGGAACACTGGGCGTCCGATGACGTAATATCGGCACACCCTCCCCTCCCCTAGATGACAACTAAGAGAAGCGGTAGCTCGAGCAAACTTTGACAAGGGTCACCAATTACAAACCATTATTTATGCATGTTATTATATTACTTAAATTTTAATATTCAATCGGTTGATTGATCGATCAACCAAACACAATATTTTACAAAGAAGAAAACGTTTCACTTAGACGACAACTATACAAGACTTT
>CABFWB010005082.1:0-30025 GCA_902151455.1 Timema bartmani
GGAGTGGTGATGATACAATGTACATTATTCCGTTCAGAAATCTTACGAGTTTATAGAAAGGGAGAGAAAGTCTGTGCGGTATGCCGTACCATTTATTTGTAATGTAATAGGTCGGCGGGAGGAAAACGAGACAAGGGAACAATATTTAGATATAGTATACAGCTTTAATTTTTTTAGAGGCAGATGAAAAAAAATCTACTTGAACGGGATCCATAGCGTTGTGATTACAAAACTACATATCGAAGCATAAACTATCGCCAATGCAGGTCCGACATGATAATGAAAATTAACAACTTCTGGTGACATGGCTTGATAATCCATGATTCTCTTTGGGAAACCACAATGCCCATTTAATCCAGATGCTTCTATATTAGTCTATTATTTCATATACGCTCTTTGGTTAACCGTTATGCTCTTTTTTCCAACATGATTCTGTATATATGTCTATTACTTCATTTCACTTAACATATGATCGTGGCAAGGAAAATATTATGTTGTAAATGGATTTCATTTATTTGTGCACTCATTTGGCGAGGTAGGTAATAATTTGTCTCAAAGATTTAATTTATTTTAACTTCTTTGATTGAATTACTTAATTTTGGATTGCTATAATTGGCTCAGTACTGTACAAGCAGGAACTTTTAAAATGTTGGTAGCTGATTGTTGAACTTACTAGTTTGCTATAGTTTTAGTGCTGCTTAACCATTCGAAGAACGAATCAAACTGTTAGCAATAGATGTAGAGTATAAAATAAGTTTGTGTATTTGTCATAAAAAGATAAGTCACTTCTAGATAAGCTGGAAAAAATGAATTTGGCAGAAAGGTAGAGGGTATGCTTCATATAACAAAACAAATCTAATAACGGGAGATGTCAAAATGAGGCTCGAGGAAATTGTGAGACTATTATTAGAAAAAAATTCTTAAATGAGCTATAAAATTAAAATTTAACAGATGGGTGAAGGTATCCCTCCAAATAATAAACGTTAAATAAATAAAAACATATTTAACCAATAACAGAATTTTTTTAAATGGGACACGGGGAAATAGGGGTAGCTGAGAATAGACAAAAAAAAACAAAAAAACATGTAAGTATGGTAGAAAATCAAAATTTGGCAGGAAGTTGGTAGGACAACTCCAGATAACAGAATAATTCTAAACAAAATTAGATATTTTAAGTGGTAATTGGGAAAATAGGGAGGGCAGGGGGGAGGGAAGGTCTTTAAAACTCCCAAGTTTAATAGAAACAGTTGCTTCTTACTGTGGTAAAAAAATTAAAGTTTGAAAGGGAGATAGCCTAAAAGGACCACTTAAAATAACCAGAAGAGTCTCGAAATTTTAAAATTGGACATCAGAAAATACGAGGAAAGGGGTGTGTGGATATATTAAAAAAACACTTTTAGGTGTGGTAGGAAATTTAAATTTGGCAAGCCAATAACAATACACCTCCAGATAACCGAATTAAAATAGAGGGAATTGGGTAAGTGACTGAAGAGGGGTGGGCGGGGTCAACAAACATTTCCCAAACTTATAAAAACATCTGTGTGGTAGAGAACTGAAATTTGGCAAGTGGTTTTAGGGAATATTCCAAATAATTAACATATATATCTGAACATTTTGGATTTCAAATTGAAACTACGGAAGATAGGGGGCGGGGGAGGGAGAGTGATGCATTTAAGTAGAATAAACCTGTTAGAAGGGTTATAATATTATATTTGCTAGGAATGTAGAAGGAATTCTCCAAATAACAAAATTAATGCTAAATATTTTATTCTTAAAAGTAGGGGGCTGGTGAAATGTGGGGATTTCCAAATTTCGAAAATTAAAAGAGTAAACTACTTATCAGTATTTGAATGACTAGTTATTCTGGTTCGTGCATTGTAGAATATCGACAAGCAGCTGTATTATTTTGCAAGTTAAAGTGAGCTGCATCGCGGCTCTACTAAGCTTAAAAGTTTATAAAGTTATCGGCTCTCGTGAACCCGCTCACGCGCGCACGTCTGAAACAGGTCTCAATAAATAAAGTTAATTTTTTTAACTTCATCTTATTACTTATCCTGACTATCTATATTTTACTACACTATTGAGGAAAGGGTAAGGAAACTATAATTGAGTGGAAATATATCCGAATTTTTGTAAGTTTAAAAATGTTCTTCGGGTATCACAAACATAAATAAAATGTCATATAATTTGTTTCTTTTGACTTTATAATAGGCTTTTTTCAAATCATAGTAATGTACCTTCATATTTTATTCCCATTTTTTCTAATATTTGGCGAGTATTGAAAATCTAATCCGTTATTGATCTATTTCACCGAAGTCCACACCGATTATCCGCAATAATTTCCTCTGCATATGTTGTCAATCTCATTAAAATTATGTTAGATTAAATTTAATATTGTGTTTGTAGTAGTGAAATACCTATGTAGTCATTACACTCGGTTTTATACCTCTCTTTGAAAGTGGGTATTTTAATACCATACTTGCATTCTTGTGACAATATCTCATGGTTCCATATGAAACATAGCATAGCGTTATATGAATTTCAATTAACATTGCACTACCTCCCTTTATTAACTCTGCTGGGATTTAATCTATTCCTGGAACTTAAAATTATGTAACAAAACATTAACAAAGCACCAAAATTAAGTTAATTTCTGTTTTAAAGGGGCCCCCCAAAATTGCTCCCCCCTGCCCTCCCGCCTTCTAAATCCAAAGGTGAACCATGACTGCGCCACTGCAAAGTCACAACATAATTTTATTCCTTACAATATTTTTCCGGTACTAACAAAAAAAAAGTTAGAAAAAAAAATGACCAGTGCTGGTATTTCGTTTAGAGTTCAAACTTGGTTATTTTCAAACTTTGTAATGAAAATAATGTTAAAACGTCACTTCACAACTATCTAGTGTCTTACGACATAATTCCATTCCTAAAAAATTCTCACTATGTACTAGCCTCTTATCCTATCCTTGGCGTAAATAACCTAGGAAATATTACAAAATTAATCTAAACCAACCAAGGTTGATAAAAATTTACGATATTTAGCTGCAAGCTCCAAAAATGAAAACATCTTTAAAGTAACGCTACTGTGCATCGCACAGATTTTAACGCTCCTTTTACTAAAAATTGAGGAATTTACTTAAAACTCGTAAGATATGTGAATCAAAATAATGCATATTGTTACAGAGACTGTAACAATATGCATAACTCTCTCAGTTTTGATCTAATTGTACGATAAAAGTCAAATTCGAAAAACTATAGTTTCCGTTACGAATACATCTTGGAAGTGGACCTAAATTGGAAGCCTGGAGCATAATTAAAGGGGCTGAAAATGTATTTGAGGAATGAGAATCTATTTAAATAGAAAATTATGTATCATGAAAATAGCTTTTAAGCCCATTGACATACTGTATGAGCGAGATGGCCAAAATTACGAAGTTTTGAGAGAATATTACTGTGTTGACATAAGTCAAAAGTCCTAATTTGGTCAAAATAAACAGCATCAACCGGACCTTGAGTAGAGAAATGAGGGTAAACATGCCACAGAAGACCTACTAAATTCATGAAGGTAAATTTATTGTTTTACAAAGCGATATTTTTTATTATTATTATTTACTAAAATACTTTATACTTTAGAGAAATTAAGTCCATAGCTAAAAGTATTGGTTTTTATTCCACCTTTTGAAATTAAAACACATGGTTTCCATGCCAAGGGAAATGTTTCATCTAACCGAATAAAGTTAAAAACATCAGCTAACAATGGATTGAGAATGTTGGCACATTATTTCACAATAAGTATGGAAATTCTATCTGTGCCAGCACATCTAGATGAATTCAATTTTTAAATAGCAATAGCGACATCAAGGGTTGTAATGTGGCATAGATACAAGGACAGACTAATTTAAATTATCAGATAAGGGTGTGACTGGTAAAGCGGAGCTAAACACGGAATGAAAGTAGGTCCCAAACTCATTTGCTATCAGTGGAGGATCTGTGATAATATTGCTACTAATTTATAAGTCTGACCTGGATACTTTACTCACTCCACCAGTTTTTACTTATTTACAAGAATCCGCAGGTTCCTTATGAAACGATTTTCAATTGAGTTATATTTATAATTAACATTGTTTTAATTAATCTTCGAAAATTCGAAACACTCAAGTAAAATTGTATATTATCTATTTTTACATATTAAACCCTATATTATTTAGGAAGGTAAGAACACCAATTTGAAAACTTGTAGGTATTTTGAAAGGTAATTTGAGAACAATGATAACTCATTGTCCTTAGGATTAGTTTAGTAAAAATAGTAATAATAATAATAATAGTAATATTACGAATAATAGGGTTATAAAAAACAATGATTCTACCCTTCAAAAAAAATCAAATTTTCTCAAACAAAAGCCTATATTGGAATTGATAAAGATGTTAAATAAATATCAAAATAACGCATTTGTTATCAAATAAATATTCTGGGAATACACTAACCAGATATTAATAGACATAAACTTAAGAAAAATTAATTTTTGGATAAGATAGATAAAACACTTTACTCTTCTCTAGAAATTTTCCATAGTCAAATTGTAATATTCCCAGATATTTACCTGACTTTCGAGAAATTTAAAATATAAACCAGTGGCCGCTCAAGGTCTTATTTTAAATAATAGTAGTTAAAAAAGCTATTTTTGCATAATTTTTCATCAAATTACCGAATATAAGAGTCTTTAGTTTTTATATTACAGTCCAGCATTTAAATTCGATCCGGAACAATTATAAAATATAAACTATTAAAAAAAATCAAAAGTATGTCCATCCCCTCAAAGGTATCCATAAGTTTTGGTCAGAAAGATAGATGGAGAATCCTACACTTAACCTTTAAGAACCCCTTTCAACGTTCCCTCGATATGATTAGCACCTATCTTTCTCTTCACAACAGTTCTTCCCTTACCTCCACAATTTCCTTCCCATCTCTTCCTTCATACAACCCATTTGTGGAATAACAAGCTAAAGTAGCTGTTGAAGTTTACAATACCGGGGGCATGAGGATGGCAAACAAATCCGATAAAAGGGGGAAAGGGATGGGCGGGATTTAGCTGTGGGCTGAGGGGTTACACCAGGGGCAGGTTGGCTACCCACACTGATGAGCTATTGATGAGTTAAACGTGTCGACACCAGCTGAACCAATTACACGACTGCTAGCCGATCCCCACCCGATCCCACCAACCCCCATGATACTTACTATCATCGGGGATTACCAGTAGAGAGAGAGAGGAAGCGCTCATGGAAAAGGCACTTTGTCATATTGATACGGATTTTCTGGGTCTCCGAAAATAATGATCCCCCTTCCTCTAACCTTCCAAAAGTTTTTTTTTCTCTACAGCCAGTACGAGGTTATACAAGGAATACAAAATTATACATCTCTCTCTTTATCTCTCTCTCTCTCTCTCAAGTTCTTCTGAGTTTGTGAGATATACTGTACGTGGCGTGTTATGTTGTCCACTCATCTTTTGCGTGAAGGGGGAGTATGGTAGGAAGAAGGAAAGGGGGTTTCTACATCGGTTATTCAAAACTACCCACGTCCATCGATGAAAAAAGATAAGGGGGGAGACAAAAAATTCTAACGAGTAGATCCAAGGAATACAATACTAGAATGTGTTTGGTCAAAGCTTACCCAGACAAGTAAGAGAGGAGATGATGAAAATCCACCCTCCTCCCCCAATACACCAGGGAACGTTATTACAGGAAGTACAATGAAATGTACAATCTGTTTTCCCTTAAACATTGTTGTAATACCTTGATCGAAAACCCTATCTCCCTTATAGTGTAAGATGCACCTTAGTGAAACACGTCAAGGAAAGCTCGCTTTCTTTCAAGATAAACGGTAGGTACAAAATATACAAAAGTATGTTAAATAGGTGAGACAGAATGAATAAATATACTATTTCAAAGTTGCATTAATTTTGAACATTTTTAGCACTGCGTTTTACTGCCTGTTCGGGTGTTATGCATACGTACTAATCACACTAATGTGTTTGGTATAAGAGAGGTAGAGGAAGTGTACCCGCATTTTCGTGGAGGGGTAGTGGAAAAAATTTAGTAAAAAAACCCTCAGTATACTCGACTGGGATTCGAACCCCATTTTCTCCGTCATTGGCAGTCTAGTTCATTGTGAGAATGACGCCTTAGGGGCTTATAACATGCAACCAATGATGTGAGATCTTTTGAAGAAGTTTTTAACCAGATCTATGAAATATGGTATAATATTAGACTACTACTATTATGGTGTTTTTTGGCCTTGTGTCAACCACCTTCCCCTATTTTCACTAATATTATGTAGTTAAATAAGAGTTACAATTAAAATAAAAGTAGACCATCTACTTTAGCCACTTAGAAACATATATTTTAAATGCATAAATCAGTTATCTATATTCTAATGTGTTAGTTAACTTTAAATTATACACATTTTTAATATTATAAGCTACCTTAAGAATACCATAACAAATATAAGGTTACGTTCAATAAAAAGGGGTAACATAAAATTCGGCACATACTTAAGACTACAAGTACGAAAAACAGACAGCATTTCAAAGATTAAAAAAAATTGTTATAAATTACAATAGATTTCCATTTGGAAAAAAAAAATTCAAATTTCTTAAAGTTTTTTTATGTGTAAGTACAAAACTGTAATTGGGTAACTGTGATTGGGTGGGGTCTAAAATTGAAAACCAAAAAACCTTTTAAATGGCTGCAATCATTTGACATAACTTGCCACACTTCCCAAATGTAATGTAAGACCATATATCTTGAATTATTGATGCTATTGCGATGAATATTTTAGAAAAAAATATAACATTTATGAACTCCAATAATCCATGTTTATTTTGTATATAGATGGAGTATTTTTTAGATTAAAGGGAAGGGTGCTTGCTATCTTCGTAGGCAAACTTATACTATTGATATTATTAGGGATGTAACATATTCGTTTACTATAAAGTATTCAATGTCATAATGTTTGGCTTCTAATAATTATCTATTTCTATGGAAGTTATATACACACAAGTGAAATATTTACTAAATTGTAACAGGCACATACGTGTTTCTCAAAAATTTTAAATATTCAGAGGTGAGGATGAAAAGTTTCGAATTTCATTAAAATTGCAATTAGCTAGCCAAATGCATTTTGTATAAATAACTTTTCCTAAATTATTATATTTAACCCAAATATATTTTTATTCATGGGCCTGATTTTCTTAAGTATTTTCAAGTCAAAATATATAGTTTATATATATTTTTCTTTGTTTTGGCATTAAAAGGCATGGTTAAATTCTTGCTAGATGTCATCTTGTTCAACTGTTATGAAAAATAGATGTATCCAAAAAATGTTATTAGTTTTAAGAGTAAAGTGCTTTTAGGTTCTTCAGGACGACGCCTCCCTCCATTCCTCCCGACCATGATCTGAAGGCTCTAATAGGTCCAATCTTTGTTGTTATACCATAACTCCTTACAATTTTATCGCACTAGGCTCTTCAGAACAGCAACGCCCCTCGCGCTGATTGGTGAATCGTGTGTGTGCTTATATTGTATCGTGTGTGGATGTAGGGTTTATCATGGTCGGCTCTACATAACGACCTCATCCTGAGTGGGTGGAGGGATCGACGACATCCTCTGCGCTTAAGCGGCCAGGTGTCGAAAACAAGCCATGGTCACCACATGCACGTGGCCCACCTCCAGACGCTGATCCGATGATTCTGAATGATCTTTATCGGATGATACAAGACATTACCAGATGGCGTGTGAGGCTAGCACGCATTCTCTCCCACTAATGCATATACGCGCAAGTGCTAAATTTGGCTTCTGAATTGGTCCGTGTACCTAGACATCGTCTGCAGCTTGCTCTAAATTCCTAAGTGTGTGGAGGTCTCATGAAGCGTGATTCTATAATGTATTCTAGGTGTCATTTTTATACGACGCCAGAGTCTGGCACCGCTATACAGATGCTTCGTACTTATCCAGGATAGCTGACTGGAATAAATAAATGTGATGATGTATAATCTAAATTGATAATGGAAAGAGTGTNGAGTCTGGCACCGCTATACAGATGCTTCGTACTTATCCAGGATAGCTGACTGGAATAAATAAATGTGATGATGTATAATCTAAATTGATAATGGAAAGAGTGTATCTTGGGCAGATTAAGAGTTGAGAGGACAGCTTTAAAAAAAATGGAGCTGTGTGTGGGTGTGTAGATATTATAGATAGGTTTGATCACTAGCACACAAAGTAAAAAGTCTCAACTCTCAAGTTCGATTCACAATTCCTCCATAAAGACATGTCCAATAAGGATAAATAATTCTTAAACATTCTAACGTTTAAATGGGTTATGCAAATTTGAATCTAACCACATTATTATTTGGTGTTCTGTCGTACGATTAACCAATCAGGTAACTAGGAATAGAATATTTATTATCCAGGAACTAACAGCTAACGAACAGTTGTCAATTAGTTACTTTAGACACGATATTACACGTCATGATGGAAGGTATTTAATGTTATTTTCAGCATATACCAGGACTGTATCAGATTTCGAGTGTGTTTAAAGTAGGAGTAATTAACGTCGATGGATAGATCCAAAGTTTAACGACTTTTTCACTAAATTTAGGTAAAAGCGTCACAAAGAAAAAATGATTCTCTGTTAGACTCATTTAATTTCGATATGCCAATCTATGTGGAGTTCGCCTTATTGGAAATTTCAAAGGCTATATTGTCAATTATCAGCTTCATCCCAGCCAGCCGGAAGATCATTCTTCAATCATTGATGCTTATATACGGGATGAAGATCTTCAAAAGGATAAGGAGTTTTGATCATCGTCAAGACCAATAGATTAGCACTCGATACTAAAGACAATTGTTTCATAATAAAACGATCTGTGTATTCTATTTTATATTCCTCAAAGTCTAGAAATAAAACAGAACCCATTATTGTGATGCATATCTTTGATGTTTCACAAATTTACGTTTAGGTTTGCTATCCATCTGGTCGACAGGTTCAGGGGTGGTAGTTTCCTTCTTCTTCCATGAGGTGGTGGACTCCTTCTTCCATTTAGGTTTAATTATTTATGTAGCCGTATCCAATTTGTTATGTCCACAGAAACAAGACAATTGATTGAAATTTATGTACTTTTAAATTCGTTAAAAAGGGCGATGATAAGTAGCAGTGAAGGGATGACTGAGCTTGTATAATTCTGAAGATCATTCTGGGTCAACTCATACACGTTTTGATCAATCAGACCTTTAACATCTAAACCATTCATAGAGGAGTTGGATATTTTCTGTAGCGCACGTGTAGACTGACCCGGAAGACTGCACTTTGCTACTCTACACTGAGTTCTAATCTTGGGACAACCAAGATCTTCCAGCTCGTAAAAGCTGTACTCGTCACTGTTGTTGATGATACTCCGTAACCAAGTTATATTCTCTGCTCCTTTAACACATCATTGTCTGCTTCAGATTTTACCCATTATCTTTCATGCCGTAGAGGTTTTCTAAGATACCTCTTACGCTGCATGTCTAGATTTTTCTAACGTTCGACTAAATATATATAGCGTGGAAAATTTAAAATAATTTATAAATTCGTACCTGGCATAACGTCAACAAAGTTTGAAGATGATATCTTCAAAGTGAGTAAGATCATTAAACTAAAGTTCAAATATTTACGAGATGTACGAAACTAGTCAGATATCGGCACAAGGGAAACTTTAAAATACACCACGGAACCTCTAAACAAGATGGTGAAGATGACTGAAAAGGAGGAACAAGTATCACCGGAGGGATTTCATAACAGAAATTTAATGCATAGTACTTAACTTCATACACCTCAAGCACACGCTGATAGAACTTATGGTGTACGTTACGATGATATCACGACCAAGATCAGGGATATACATGTCATGTTTAATGAAAGTGACGGTACTGTAATTCACAATAATATCCTAGCTTCTTACACTCGAGGCATTTGGAATTACTTTTCATAAGTACCCAATTAATTACACCGAGGAGGGTCTGTAGCTGTTCAAGTGTATATTTGAGGATTCAAACGTACATCGAATCAGGAATGAGTCTTACAGCCGTTTCAAGTCAGGCACAGGATCAAAGTATACACGTATCATAAAACCTATGTTCCAGGATGAGTTTGAGGGAGAGGCTCTATAAAAAACGGAGAGAGTAAGAGGTATTAATTAAACTTATTGGGACGACCAAAACTAATTGTTTGATCGATTAAGATCCTTGCAAAGATCGTCCGGAGCTGGTCATCAAGTACACGATGACGCGATTGTTTCCATGATCAATGAACCACGCTAAGCTGGAATCCTCAACTAATAATCTATTTCAAGGTGGATATTGGAAGTGAATTTTATCATCCTGCAAGATGCTGCTTTGCCAGAAGATATGCTAGCGTACGAGGATTGAACGAGCTACTACAGGCTGATCAGGTCGAGATTATATCTTACTCTTGATCGAATAAGGGATACAAGTACCTTATCACTGTAATTGAAGTCTATTCCAAATAGGCTTGGGCTGTGACCGTCAAGGCTAAGACGGGGAAGGACGTTACCACCGCTATGATGCACCTCCTTAGACAGGTGACCGCAAACGGTTTACCTCCCGTACGTCATCTGTAGACAGATAGTGGAAGCGAGTTTTATAACGCAGAGTTCAAAGCTCTCATAGTGAGAAAGAAGATCAATTATTATTTGTTATACAGCAACGCAAAAATCAATCGAATGCTAAAGAACATGATTAAACGAGAATCACGTCTAAAAGATAATATCAATGGACTGATATGATCGATTCTTTACCCGACAAGTATAATCGAACAGTAAGCTCGACTAAGAATATGATGCCAATGGACGTTAAGGACGAAAGTCTTTTACGTACCATCTATCTGAATATCACAACCATTGATGAAGTAGATACTTCTGTGCTAGAGGACCTTACTCATAATTTATAATGGTAAATACTTCTGTAATAGATGACCTAACTCATTATTAATAAAGTTAGATACTCCTGTGTAAAGGCCGTAACTCACGATTAATAAGGGCAGATACTTCTGTGCTAGAGGAACTAACACATGACTAACACGGTTAGATACTTATGTGCCAAAGGAACTATCACATTATAACAAGGATTATACACTTTTATGCTAGAAGAACTACCATATGACTAACAATGGTACATACTTCTGTACCAGAGAAACTATCAGATGATAACAAGGATAGATACTCATGTACTAGAGGTAATAATACATGATTAACAAGGATAGATACTTCTACACTAGAGGAATAAAACATGATTAACAAGGACAGATACTTCTACACTAGAGGAATAAAACATGATTAACAAGGACAGATACTTCTGTACTAGCTGAACTACTACATGATTAACAAGGATAGATACTTCTGTGCTAGAAGGAACTACCATAGTATTAATAAAGATAGACATGTCTGTGCTAGAGGAACTATTAACTAATTAACAAGGATAGATACTTCTGCTCTAAAGAAACTACCACATGATCAAAATAGAAAAATACGCATGGTCTAGAGGAACTACAACATGATTAACAAGGATAGATACTTCTGTACTAGAAGAACTACCACATTCTCAGAAAGTATGGAGACTTCTGTCTTAGAGGTACAACCTTAAGCTTAGCAAAGATGGAGACTTATATTTTAGAGCTACAACCACAAGATTAGCAAAAAGGGAGACTTGTGGCTTAAGATTTACAACCACATGCTTAGCCAGGTTAGAAATCAAGGCCCTGAAACCAAAGTGTGACGAGAGATCACATCAAGTGAGTCCTGGTTTCCCAAAATTTAAAACCATCAATACTGCATAAAATCCTAGTTCACACTTTTTATAGTAAGACTTAAATTATATAACTTACACAATAAAAATTATTAAATAGCCTATACTAGTAACTAGTAAAGACAAATGCATAATGTTAGGCCTACTTATTAGATCACACACATGTTCTGCTAACGGGTCATAGTAATTAAAACACTGAATATGATATATGTTATATTATGATGTTTCACAGAAATATATTGGCAACAATGTTAGAAATGCTTTTATGACTTATTGACAGCTTAAGTCAGTGGTGCCCAACCTGGGGGACGTGAATTACTTCTATGAAGGACGTGGACTAACTCGAAAATAAAGTTAAAAATCAAATAAGAATTGAAGACATTTTTTATTTCAATCCCTTTTCCAAAGTACCGTAGTGATAATATTTTTCTAGCAGTATTGGAAAAACTGCCTACCAGTTGTAAGAAATTAGGTGACCAACCAAAAAGTAAAACACTCATTTGTATGCACGTGTTTAATTTCAAGCTCGCAAGACTCAGATTCGCCCCTTCACCTCTCTACCTTCCTCGTAATTTACCATTGCAACCACGCGTAACACCACCGATTTTTCCACTCTTACTCTCACAAAAACTAGACAGCGTTTTCGACTTGAAGTGGATTTGTGGTGTGCTCTGACAAAAATCAAACCCAATATTCAATAACTGATTAAAATAAAACTGTACCAACCATCACACTAGTTTTCAGTATTTTTTTCTTTTACAAATTTTCTGCCAGTATAAAAAGAAGTGACTAGAAAGCATTTAAAATTATTATTTATAGCTTTTCCAAATAATTGCGGGCGGTAGTGGGGCCTTGGGAATTTAATGATATACCAAGGGGGGTGTAAGAAGGTTGGGAGCCACTGCCTTGAGTCATATGAGCCTAAACATATAGAGAACACTCACCCAACAGCTTAAGCCCCCGATACAGCCCGACATCACACTTACCTGTAACAGACATTAAAACAACAGTCTAGAAGAAATTCATAAATCATCTTTATATTATAATTAATTAGTAAAATGAGGGAAATTATTTCAGTTTTATGTGAGCATAGTAGTCAATCTTTTCTTCAGTACTAGTAATGTATAGAACTATTCAAAATGAGATTTTTTGTAGGGTCTTTTATTTAACAAGGAATAAAATGATATTGTACTTGATTTCACAAATATATAGGGCCTTTGCCCTTTATCCTTAAAACTTCAGAGTGCCACTATTGCAGGGCACGCAGACTAAATGTTAAGCTCGTCTAGGCTTCATGGTAATTGGTTATCAGAGCGCGAATCATGGCTGGGTATACTGAGGGAATTTTTTCATGAATAGTTTTCCACATTCCCCACTGGAAAATTCCGATATATTTGCTATAGATTCTACCTTAATCGTCCTTAACCTATAAGTGTAATCATATTATTATAGCCCAAACAGGAAGTAAGACATAAATCAACAAATAATAATAATAATAATTACCAAACCAATAATGAGATGTGTACGCAGGCTTATGTGTATAACTAGCTGCAAAAGTTCGGCATTGCTTGGGTATAAATTGAGGTATAGAACGAAGCATCAAAATATTAAAGAGAAAACTGTATCCACACACACCGGTGGTCATGGGTTTTAGTAAGTAAACGACTCTATAAAGATTCAACTCTGCTTATAGGGAACTGCTAAGGACTCAATTTTTTTTCTTCATAATGTCCGAAGCACCTAAATGTGTTTACCATTACTCTTAATCGAGAAGTAAAGTGTCAAATAAATGATAAGATCACAAAAAGAATACATTTTATTTTAACCCTATTTTAATCCATCAATTAAGAAAACATTAGTGGAAGCTTCAAGGTCATGAATGGGGGTTACAAGACCCGTGTGCGAACGAGCATGGGAGGGCCAAAGATGAATATATCAGAGACATGACCCATATGATAGAGAAGAAAGAAGCAGTGAACTGACTATTTGCTGATCTCGTTTTTTCTTTTATTCGTACTATATGACAGTGGTTCTCAAATGGGGCAGTGCCATATTTCTGAGGAGCCACAGGTAATAGTCGTAAAATTGGGGACATGGAAACTGTTAAGAGGCCACGAAGAGTTCACTTATAAAATAAAACTATTACTAATATAAAAAAGAAAGAAATTACGAAAGGATATTTACACGTATAACAATAGCTCAATACCCTTGTTTTTTATGTACCTTAATTATAAGAGACAGATCCTATTGTAATTAAATGACAATCTTAGATCTGGGAATCTCATGTACTGGTAATAAGATATTCGTACCTCAGCTTTCACCTTCTTGAAGGGAGATAAGCCCTAGCAAAATTGTACATTGGAAAAATGATTAATTTTATTTATAAGTATCACTTACATCCTGTCTACATTTTGGTGGCCCATGGGCAACGTCCTTCCCTGTTAGGCTGATCGTTGGCCCCGACAGACTAGTCAAGGGAGTTGTGTAGCTAAATCCTTGTAGAGTAATGGGTATAGGGATGGGGGCAGGGATATGAAAAAAGTATCGATACTTTGTTCCAAAACTTGTACTGGTATTAATACTCACACTCCAGTGTCGGATCGGTATTGAAGGAAAAAACATTTTTGGTATCTTCACTCATGCTGGGATTAAATATTTACTAGGATTGACTGCGGAAGAAGAACAAATTACACTATTTCTCATTTCCAACTCATTTTCTGCATGACTCTAGCATTCAATCAATTTTAGCTCATTATAATTCAAAGGTGTTCTTTCATCTTTGTTTATCAATATAGACCGAGGCCTGACAGGGCGAGTGGCAACTAGTCTACTACCCCTTCCTTAAATTAAATTATTATTACTAGATAAAAAAACCTTTTTCCAGATTAAAATTTTGATACCATTACTTACTGTTATCGAAACTTTTCTTTCGATACTAATATGGTGTCGATATTTTTTCTTTCGATACATTTAATGAGTAAAGTATTGATATTTTTCTTTCCATACCACATCCCTAGATGGGGGAATATGGTGACCCCCACCCATCACACACTATGTAGGTGGTAGTGCGTACCCAGTCTCGGACGGGGATAGCTGGACAAGACGCCTCCACGAGGTCCCCACTGAGCAACTTATAGTCAATGCTGCGGGATACCGTAGTTATTATTAAGGTTGTTTTTCTGACCTCTTGTCATGCTGGCGTCTCACATATTGGGTGGAGCCGCAGCTAAAAATCTCTTACTTATGTGCGGAGTGTCACAATCCCCTAGTGGGTAACTTTAATAGTCCTTGCATTAAGATTTGCTTAATTACGTGGAGGCAATGTTACAATGAAACCCAACATCAATGGTTGTACATTTTTGTATTCCGCGTCTTAAGATACCTCTCTTATGTAAAGGCATCGTTCCAATGAACATCAAAAGAAATAGTTTGAATTTACTCTCTACGAAACAAAACTAAATACTGTAAACCTTGTTTGCAGAGAAAGCCATAAATTAACAGAAAAAGTACCTAAATTTAAGGCGAAAATGCAAGAACACTAAAAGTGGCTTTTAACGCGGAGGCATCATTGAAATGACCACCAAAATAAATACATTAAACTTGCTAGCAAGGAGACAAAATTAAAGTAAATTGAAAGAAGCACTAAATAAGGAGCGTCATATCAGACCAAGCAAAATAAATTTGTTGGCTTAGTACCGTAGGGTAAGAAAGTAAATTATTCGTAGTGCCAACGCATTAAACACATCCGTAAACTTCAGATACTATAAAAGAATGAAACCTACTCTAGAGAAGTGACTAAGAGTTCCGAATATACATGATTCAACCCTCCCCCCTTCAACTGGTAGAATCAAATGGCATGCTATGTATACACGCCAAGCAGCCACGACTTATGTTTACTGCTTACGAACGGATTTTTTTACACTACTTCGCTCACTGATTGGATTGCTTTTTGAGAGCTTAACCTGTTACCGTAAGAATAAGGAGTGTGACAGAAAAAGTCCCGGCTCAATATAATGAATACTTTTTGAGTTTACTGGCAACAACCAAATATACAAAGGTACAAAAACTCTAAAAATTTATTAGTAGGTCTCTTTATCATTTATAAAATTCAGAAAAAAATACAAACTTCATAAAAATTTGAATATACGGACATACCTTAGAGGTCTATTATATATTTGTTTATATATACTTTATTTATTTATTTACCTGAGGTATTTAAAGTACACTTTCTAAACCAACCGCTTATATCAGCAAACGGGAATTTCTATGAGCGAGAGCAAAAGAGCCTACTAATTTTACCGGAAGAGGTATCTTCACATACCTTCCAGGGTTCTTTCACATGCCACAATTGGCATGGCACCAAAGGCCTTGCCTTACCTCCCCTCCAAAGGGGTTGGTGGTACGGGTTTGCATCGATCAAGTAAAATCCGTCAACCCCAGCTGAGTTAGAACCCACGAAAACCGGGTCCTGAAGCGAGCACTTTAACCCAAGATCACCGAGGTCGATTAGAGATATCAATAAAATCAGAACCAAATATAAACCAAATTTGATTTAATCGTAAAGGGACCGCTTTAATAGGTTAATTTTGTGTTTAAAAGATACAGTTTATATAACATTGGTTTTTTAGTAAAAGAAGATATTTTATAAAACCTTATCTTGTTCAGCAAAGAGATTAAGCTATTTTCTATTGTGTCTGGTGTTCCTGTCTTGGGAACAAGTCAAGTGGAACTTCTAGAAACTGAGAGACTGGCGGACGTGACTAATGAGGCGTAGCCTATCCACCAGCTGCTTGGCGTGTGATGTTATACTACTACTAATAATAAAAATAATAAACAACTCCCTCCTCCTTACCCATCAACTATACCTATATAACGAGGGAACTCAGAAAATATGGTTGACTATTACATCCGACACTTCCATGAGAAGTCCTATTCAGGACTAGAACATTATCTAGGCAGGATGGCCATAAATATATATATTTTATTGATTATAAAAACTTTATATTACAACTATGGGTTTAATTATCTTGAAAGCTTAGGTTTATTATTTAGTTGATATTAGTCAGTGTAGGCATCTGTAAATTTTTGCTAAAGGTTTTATTTTTGAAAGTAGATTCTGTTATGGATCACTTAATGTCTCCTATTGCCACTTGGGCGCTAGTATCTTTGTAATTTCTTGAAATATTCAGGTAGCCACCTTTTTTAATTCCTTTTCTGGCTTGAAATTTTTGTTTAAATATTATTTTTTATCGCTCCTGTGGTTACTAGTAATTGATTAAATTCTTTAATTTGATAATGTTTCCTTTATAGGTATTTTTAGAGACTTATCTTCTTCGGAGTAGATATTAAAGTAACTTATTGTTGTTGGTTAATGATGTTTTGACTTTAAAATCCACAGATTTATTTAGTGAGAAATTACAAATATTCTTACGTAACAATGCTTTGTTTTCTATTTTAATATTAAATATTAAAAATGTAGGAATTTTGTCAAATTCTTTAAAAGTGACGAGGGTAATAGTTCCGCAAAGGTTTGAGCCTTAGTCGGAAAGTCAAACCTTTGTGCTAATAATACATATCTGATTCTATATTTAAATTTAAATTTGAACATAAAATTTAAATTTGTTTGGTCTGTATTCATAGTGGTGAATCAGACGCGATGTAAACCATTTACAAGAGGCTCTTTAAGCTATTTGAAATCATCGTAAGGTTTAAAGATTTAAGCTTTAGAAAGTAAAATATCTGATTGGATGTTTAAATTTAAATTTGATCCTAAAATTTAAATTTGTTTGGTCTATATTCACTGTGGTGAATCAGATGCATTGTAAATCATTTAAGAAATATTCTTTAAATTGGTTTTTTATGATATTAACCGTTTTGTTTACTTTTTTTGGGTCTCTTCCAGACTAGTTCAAATAACATATTAATATAACTTGAGAGCTTGAAATATACTCTCAAACGGACTGCGCAGGTGCAGCCTCAGCCATGATTTATTTGTTTTCCAATACACTTCAGTTTGACTTGTAAGGCCATGTAATTTGTTGTTTTACCTATGTTTATTACATTAAATAAATAATTCATATATTTCTTTAACTTGCAAATGTTTTGCTTTTTGTTGTAATCATTTCCTTAGATTCCGTCCACCCTCTTTTAGTTTATTGTGGCCGTATCTATAAGAAGAAGTGGCCGGTACAAGTTCAATATAAATTGTCGTATTTTAGCTATGAATTGTACACTGGAATATGTCATACAATGTTTACCATTAGTTGAGAGCTATGCATGAATATATGCCTAGCCTTATCTATGTAAATCTATGATCAAATAAAATATAATTGGTAAAAAGGGGGAAAGTCAAATTTTAACACAAATTGAATTAGTGCTGCTATCCGTTAGATCATCATGATACCTTTATAAAGCACTTTAGTTGATGGTTAAAAGAGGTATCTGTAATATTTATATTAATTAAAAAAGAATAGTATTTGCTGGGGTCTTTATGAGGATTGAGATACAAAATTAATTTTTCTAGAATGTGTGTGTAATGTAAATTCCCCTCCCCCCCCCTCTTTTTCCCTCAACCCATCAAATGAATTAAAGGCGTTGTACTTTAGCCGTGAAATTAATATTTTCCAAATAAAAACACTTTTTAGCTACTAATGGAGAAAAATACGAAACAAACTACTAAACTATAAAACGACGGTTCTGAAGTGAGACAATTAAAAAAAAAAAATTGAGTTATTACTATTTGAAAGTTTTTATCGCTTTGAAAAATCACTTTTTTACTTTCAATATTTTAGATTTTGTTTACTCTCATGGTTTTAACGTTCTAAAATATGAATATCAACACACATGTTGCAAATCCCTATCATTGCAATAACATAAATTTATTTATGGAGGAGACCACAATTCCATTAATTTTGTTGAGCTAGTTATAAAATAGCACATGTACACGGGAATAGAGCTCGAGACCTTTGGCTTAATGCGCCAATGCTCTACCAATGTGATATCCACAATCACCACAGACTCAGCCTTAAACTATGATTGATGAATTGCCCTGAACACGATGAGTTCCCGGTCACGAGTTCAATTCACGTGTCCGGGTTTAACTTTTAAACTAATTTAAAATTAGTTCTAAAAGTTGATGTACATACAATATTATTTATATAATAAATCTATGATTTGAAATGACTTTTTTTTAACTTATATTTTTTAGTAAATAATGAACATTAACAAGCTAAGATATTCAGAGTTAATTTAGTTTTAAGCTTAACATTCATCGAGTACATAATGAATTTGCTATGAATTTATGTGCTGTAGTAGTTCTAAAATTATTTTAAATATTCTACGTCGGATAGCTAAACTAGACTAAAACCAACATAGTAAATTCAAATTATGTGACTTATAAGACGACAACTCTGGTTGGTTTCACGGGTTATCCGGTATGATAAGAAAAAAGCACTTTAGGCAGATTCTATTTAACGGTAATAAATTATGTGCTGTGATTAGAGGCATGGTGTCATGAAAAAAAAATCGAAATATGAATAAATAAAAAAGTAAAAATAAGATCAAATGTAAGTTAATAAAACTAATAATAATATTATAGAGGGTTAAATTAGGTTCTATGTACTAATTGTCTTTTAAATGTTCTAAAAATAGCTTTAAAGCACCGATGATACATATATGTAAACTGCGCATACAAATACAATGTTTTTAATGAACAACACATTAACATTATGGCTAAAAAGCTATTGAAAATGAATTCAACTAAAAAAAAAGATTAGTTTGATAAAAAATAAATACCAAACCGTTCACACAAACATAAATCAGTAAAGTTAAGGCATGGCTAGTAATTTATAGAACTATAGCTCAACGATTGGTATAAAAAACAAATATATTTAAAAGTTTAAACCAAAGCTATAAATAATAACTTATTGTTTACCTGTATCCCAAGTAATCTAGATAGTCTTACTAAAAAAACTTAAAAATTTCCTATATCTAGTCATTTTTATGGGAATTTTATTGAATAGTATAATAAATAATTCACCTAAATGAGCAAACATACTAAATTTAAAGATTATTTAATCTAGTTTTCCGGTGAAGTGGGGGCTGCGTCTTGCATGCAGGTTGGATGTACTGTAGATGTGTTTTTTTAATAAATATTTTCTAATTTTCTTTCCAAACAAATACACATTTCATCTCAATTATATGGTCTACCTTTCACACCTTAATAGTGTTTACAGTTAAATGCCTTTAGCCAGGATGAGTAAAAAAAAATTGCATTGCAAGTATAAAATTGATCAATGATTATTATTTTACAATTGAAAAACAGTCTCTAAAAAGTAAATAATTATTACTTAACTCTTAATTAAAACTATCTTAGGTTTAGTAAGTTGAGAAATTGCCCCCCATGATGTGTTTCTTCCCAGATGATCTGCTACATCTCGAAATGAATTGGTGTGATAGCAGCGTGTTTCAGTTCCGGTTCATTAGTACTACATTTCGAAATAAACGAGTATTGAAATGAATAAAAATAAAAATATAATAATAATAATAATAATGATGATGATAATAATAATAATAATAATACATAATTCTAAAAGTAACTTATTTCACATAGCTATGCTTACGGGCAAGATAGGTCTTGATGCAATATTGAACCAGATAGAGCTTGAAATTGACAATCGAATGTTATAAGTAACTCAAAAATTATATTTTTGAAGATATCGCACTTACTGACTTGAAAATATTATAATAAGCGATAGGTTACTTGTAGGTATTTTTTATTGATCAAAGAAACAGTATTTACCCACCAATATAAATACAAAATAACTAACCTATCTAAAATATAATTTATCTTTGTATTTATAATAGAAATGTAATCAGAAATTATTACTTTTTGGATATGCAGTTGATTTGGCAATCAACTTAAACAGAAAACAAATGAACCATACATTCATTAGGAGAGTACATAATTTAAGAGCGAATCTTTGAAAACCCATCAATTTGTTTTAGTTTTAACAGGCATAAATATAGCTAATATAGCTAAAGAAAATCCTGTCTAAAGGAGTTCAACTGTTTTTGAGTTTATCGTGAACATATAAACTAACACGCAAACGTACGTATTTATATACGTGGGAGGGATAAAAGAAACAAACCTAAATAATAAAATATTACCTACCCCCCAAACTGAGTGCACAAACGAACGCAATCCATTTATAACAATTTATTTGACTAGGCATGATAAGTGGAACGCAGTAGTATACATTGTTATAAAAACATGTCGGAAAAAAGAGCATAACGGTTTACAAAAGAGCATCATGGTTAACCTAGATGTCACCATATTTTATTTATTTTCAATATTATGTCACTCCTGCATAGGCGATAACTTAAGATAATCTTTACTTTTTATGTTTTTTAATTTTAGGTTTTTTTTGTCCGCATGTACAAAATTAAAATCTGTATACCATATTGAAAAAGTTTTTTTCTGTTAGTTTATGAATTTTAATGCTCTCCCACATCCTTAATCAATTTCCCGGACCACTATTTTGAAATTCCCAAATTTTCTATTTTTATGCTAGCTGGGGGGGTCAGTCCTTTTACCAATCTGCCAAATTAAATTATTTTTTCTGTACTTAAAGGTAGATTTTCTATTAGTCTTAGAGATATTTCAAGCTACGACTCTCTTCCCCAGACCCATTTCAGTTCCCACATTCATATTTTGAAATTTTAATAAGACTTATTTGGTTATCTGAAATAGTTATTTTATGTGCCTGCCAAATTTAAATCTTCTACCACATTGATAAATATTTATTCTTTTATATTTGGATATTTTGTACCTCTTTCTCCCATTTCACCAGCCCACACTTACAAATATAAAATGTTTAACACTCATTTTGTAATTTAGAATGTTCCTTCTACATTCATGGCAAATATAATTTTTCCCCTCCCGTTAAGGTTTGTTTTTACTCGTATGCCTTCCCTCAAATCCCCTTCCACCCACCTTTTTCCTAAATTCCATAATTCAGTTTTGAAATGTAAATTTTCAGATATTTTTTGTTTATTTGGAACAGTTTCTAAGCTCCAATGTCAATTTTCAACTACCACCCAAATAAGTAGGTGTTTGTAATAGTTTTGGAAATGTTGATTCCCTCCCACCCTCCATCAGTAATTTATCAAATTCCCTCTAATTTTCTAATTTTATTTGTTTATCTGAAGGGATCCATCTATCTGCTTGCTAAATTTAAATTTTCTACCACATTTAAAATTGGTTCTTTACAGACCCCTCCCCCTTTCCCTACTTCCCGTGGTCCCATTTATAATTTTGAGACTATGCTGGTAATTTTAAGTGGTCCCTTTTACCTTCCTTTCAAATTTCAGTTTTATAAAGTAAGTGGTTTTGAAAGTTTTGAACACCCTTTCTCCCCTTCCCCCTCCAATTTAATCAACTCCAACTTAAAATCTAAAATGTTAGGACTTGTTTGATTATTTGGAGGGGTATTTGTACCTGACTGTTAGATTTCAATTATCTACCTTCACTAATGGGCTTTTTATATATTTAGACCCTTCAAGACACCCGAATTCCCGGTGCTCCTTTTTGAAATCTATAGTTTTTAGACTTTTCTGGCTATACGGAGCAATCCCTCTACAATCTTGCAAAGTTTCAGTTTTTTAACGTCTAAGTCATTTTACTGGATCGTTTGCTGCGAAACCATAATTAAAAAGTGTTTTGTTTGAATAATAGAACATATGTATTTTGATCCTATTATTCATCCTTCGATTCTTAGTGAAGTTGACAAATTGTTAACCTGAAAGTGGGCTGTCCCCCATAAATTAAATGGCAAATTAATGTTTGAAAGTAATTTAGAATTAGTCAATATTAGCCATCACACTAGAACTAATACCAAAACTAATAAATAAGGACCAAAATTAGTTTCTCTGAAAAAACTCCAAAATTAACTTTTTTGAACTCTTAGTTTTCATAAAGTGCTATCTATATAAGATGCATGTGAATTTTTTATATTTTCTATCTTTAAATTTAACCTAAACATACGTATTGTGTGTTAAGTCTTTACCGAGTTTTGTAAACATATGCCATTAGTTCAATAAGGGATTAACAGAGGCTTAACAATGATATCTATAATATTTTAAAAATCAAATATAAACAAATCTAAAAATGTATACAAACATATATCTACGCATTTATGTTAACAGGAAGTGTTGTGCTTTTATTGGTGGTAATTATATATTTATTTATTTTTAATCATTTTAATTATTATAATATTTACATTTTGAGGATAGTTCATCATATTTCATCATTTTCATAAATGAACTATCCTCAAAATGTAAATATTATAATAAACGACTTTAACATATTTCAAACTAGTAACGATCTTGAATAATTAATATCCCCACACAACTTTATAATTACGCTAAAAAAATTTTTTTCTCTTAATATAAGGTTCTAAAACCCAAAGGAAAATAATAAAATCCAAGGGCATAAAATTCGATTAATTGGTTAAATATTATACTTGGTCACAAACTGACTTTCCAACCATTGATAATTAATAATTTCCTAAATGTATTCAGTTGATTGATTGTTGTTCTGAAAATATAAAACATAATAATTTATTTTAGAGCTTTATTTAGAGGAGAAAGTAAGAGGTAAATTTTCACTTCGAGGAAAAGAAGTCAAGACTTTTAAAGTATAGTGTTGATAATTGTAAAGAAGTGTAGAGATCAAAAGAATTTTTAGGATACCAATTTTTGTCGTCACCACAAGTGCACTTCAAGTTATAGTCTGATGAGTTAAAATTTATATCAAATAATATGTTATAAATTTAAGTTTAGTAAAAAGACAGAAATAAGAGTATAAAAATTCGAACATAATTTTTGACGGCCAGATTTGACAAAATATAACTATGATATTGTTATTATTTAATAGGATTGATATTATCTATCAAAATTAGAGTCTGAAAATTACTTGACTTTACCTATGAATATATTAAAGTAGTTTTAGTAAATGTATCACTTTAATATATTGTCCAGCTTACCGTTTCATAAATGTAGAATGATAAACAAGACACTATAATTAAGCTATTCAATTCTGACACGAAAGCCTACCTTTATTATTGAGAACCGAGATGCCAATTAGTTATAAAAAGTGTTTTATTTCTACAGGTCTTACCTCCATTCCAGGAAATACAGATTTAACTAAAATGATGGAAGTTGGGTTGTAAAAGTAGTGATTATAGGAATTGTAGATACATCTACGTGGAGAAAGAGTGGAAAACCAAAATTTAGATAAAACAATTCTCAATCTCTTTCTCGAAAATTCCTAGTTTAATTTGATTACATTTTAAGATATAATTTCATAGCAAATATAGTTACTCAATATTTATTTTCGTTTAATTAAAAAAAAATACAATTAAATTAAATTTATTTAAAAACTCGAATTTGCGTGACTATTAATTTTTTCTTAAAAATGTATTCCTTAAAAAAATACATTTGTACTTATTTATGAATTATACATGAATCTATTAAAGAAATTGGATTTGAAATATTTTTTAGAAAAAAATTGTTCAATACTTCTCGAAATCGAAAAAAATAACTTGATGTTTTTGTTCAAACTTGACTCGAACTTGTATTGAAGTGAAAAATGCCTACTCGTTCATCCCTAACTAATATTATTACCTATTATATGCCATTAGGATCTTGAAAGCTCATTGCTGCACCCTGAAAAGTACGCCACCTATCCCTATCTTGAACTAATTCCATCCAGTTCCCCTCATTACACCCTATCTCTTTCAGGTCCATTCAAAAATTATCCTCCAATCTGCGTATAGGTCTTCCCAATTGTCTCTTCCCATTGGATTTACCAGTCAATACACTGAACACGTTTCTAAAGTAGCCCATGCTGCATGTCCCACACACCGTAATCTGCCAGATTTGACTACCCTAACAATGTATTGAGATGAGAAGAGTGTATGTGGCTCATCATTATGTAACCTCCTCCACTTAGAAGTCTCATCCCTTTTTTGACCAAGTATTTTCCTAGGCAATTTGTTTTCGAAAAATCTAATTTTTTTTTGTTATGTTAGGTATGCGACCACGTTTGTATATTCTGAGTTGTACATTCCTTGAGAGCAATCGAGATGTCAACAACTTGCTGACCGAGTAATACCATGCATTTCCGGACTGACTGTATTCTTTTCCTGATTTCCACTCTAATATCGTTATTGCTAGTTACAATTGTTCCAACGTATTTGAATTTGTAAAGTGTTTCTCAGTAGAAATTCAGTGAAGTAAGTAACAGGAAACTACAGCAATTCCAAGACCTCCCAAGGATAATAATGTTTTTTCCCCACCAACTGGTGCGGTCAGCACTAACTGGCCTGAGAGCTGAGGGCATGCCCAGCTCTAGATGAATGAGAAGCACATCAGGACCAACACCTGGGTTGATAAATCAGTGTTATAAATGTAAGATACTCAAATTGTACTAAAATGTTCCTAGGAATTATGGTTATGTTGATAGAACCCATGCTAAAGGGACACTTGTTTCACCCCGGGAAGGGATGATGAAGATATTTACTATTTCTAAACAGGTTGGTCACGCTGTACAACCGGTTGATCTACAGACTCTAGACCTGGGTTAGTAGTAATACAAGTATTCTGTCTTACATTGTGTATCTTGTATTGTTACTTTAAGTGTGATTAGGATGATCAAATAAATATAGCCTAATTATTAACAGCAAATTAAGCTTGATGTAATTATTAATATTAGTTCATTTAACTCCCAATGTGGAGCATAGGGCTCGCAACGACAGCTACTCCTTATTGCAGTTTATTGATAGGTTAATTTGAGGTAGAGCGGGTTACTGAGGTGGCTTTCCAAAATGGTTTTCAACTATATCTCTCTTCACGCAAATGTGGGTACACTTCCTCTAAATATAACCTTACCCATGTAGTAAGACGCGGCACTAAAATAAATTACAAGTGAACGTGAAATAGATTTGATCTAAATAATTTAATTAATGATTTATTAATACTAAATAAAATTAACTCTATCATCACATATTTACGAACGCGGCTTATTCACTGCCAATTTCTTTTTGTTTTAGTCCTTGATTTGCTAGTCAATATAATTGTCCACGCACCATCTCGATCAAAAACACTTCGATGTATTACAATTCGAGTGGGTATATCCCCTCGAAACATACCGCTCAAATTTAGATCGCGTGTTTTGTGTTCGAATATTTGGGGAAGACCAAATGGAAAACTAGAGGGGTACAAGAAGCTCTCGAGATGCCAAAGAATATAAATTACTCAGGAACATGCCTCCTAGTGTGTGTTTGTGTGTGTGTGTATCTATATAGCATAAATTCCTTATTTTGAATAAAATAATTAATTTTACTTGAATATCTGAAAATATGTTCTATGTTTCCCCGCCACTAAAGGTTACCTAGTCGACGGATTTGAAAATGGTTTACAACTAGACAATTTGCAAACATTCGCTTGAACACAAAAAATGGACCACTGTATTCTAAGTTTTCTTTATAATATGCAGTCTGAATAGGCTCATTTGGGGTATTGGTTTATGAAAAGAGAATGGAGCCACTAACTGAAAATATTTTTGGGAAAGCCAATTAATTGAAATTAACAGGGATTTTTAAATTTTTAAAGTGAACAGTTTTAAAAAAATGTCCGCTTGATAGCAATGTTGTCATTTGGGAGTGCAACTTGCGATCGCTGTGTTGAAGGACTCAAGCTCTCCAAAATGTGAAAACATTTTAACCTGTATTTTTGTCTGTGACTTAGGGCTTATTAAGTTTAATCAATAACTCAAGGATATTTTATTTTATTTTTACAGCCATTTAAGGTTTGACGCCTTAGACACTAACTTGGCTTAGACTTACGTACTTGTGTTAACAGCTAACCAGAGTTGGCACTGCATATTGCGAGCCTGACCTCTTAAACCTGGTAGCGCCAAATATAAAAAACAAATAAATTTAAAACTGGGTAATTACTTAGAGATACTGTCAGAAGTGAACCTGGAGCCTATGTTTTTGCCTATATATAAATAAAGCGGGCCTGACGCCTTAGACTCCGTTACTACCGAGGCTGATAGCTAATATACAGACATAGCTAGAAACCTTCAACTTTTGCATAATATATTACGAGCTTTAAGATCTAAATCACGTGAATACATGTTTGTGATCTTAAAATGGTAACCAATATTGTTCACTATAACAATGAACTTTTTTCGTCAACGCCTCTCATAGCTCGTTTGGGTTCTAGGCATGTGTAGTAATTAGACCTACGCTAGTTTGTTAAGCATAAGGAAGGTTGAATCTGGAGGAAGTGTACCTGCACTTGCGTGGGGGAGGTTGGAAAACAATACAGGAAAAAAACCCACCACACCTTCAGTACACTCGCCCGGGACTGAAGCCCCGATCTTCACATCATCGGCAGTTCAGTCTATTGCGAAAGTGATGTTTTAGACCAGTGTTTTCCAAATGGTGGGTCGTGACCCAGTACCGGTCAACAAAATTGAAATGCAGGTCCGTAGAAAATTTAATAAACTTAAGCATGGTTATTATTGATGCCCAAAAATATCATGGAGGTACATACAACCGGTACGTAACAGACAGTGTGTGACACGCTGAGGGAAGCTATGCAAATTTCATAAGATGAATTCAAGATTGTCAATTATTCTAATTACAAATTGATGGAAGTACAGGCATAGCAGACAAAACAAATTTAACTGCGTTTCTTAAAGATATGGTCATATATATAATTATATATATATATTATTTTTTGCAAATCACCTAAAAAAACAAAAGCGGAAGTAATTTTTAATTAAATTAATATATTTGTTATTTAAAATATCAAAGAATTGGGAAAAAATGTGTATGGTTAAGTAGAGATAGAGCACGAGGAATGGCAAGTTATCCTGAGGGTTCAAGCAGTAAAATAAAAAAAATTAATAGTTAAAATTATATAAATCATCATAAAAATGGGTCATCAGGAAAAATGGACTGAAAAACCATTCACCAGCTCAATAATTTGGGAAAGACTGCCCTCTAAACCATTTGAACACCGAAGCAAGCTTATGTATTGACTCGCAATTACTAAAATAAAATAAGATAAAAACTAAAACTATAAATAGATTCAATCACGGGCGTCATCAGAATGAAAGCTAAGGGGAGGTTTTAACGGAATAAGCTAATTTCAAAATCACGTTTTATTTTATTTTACAAACGTGTTATTACTGTAGCAAACACGCACTATAGTTTTGTTATGCACCGCATTTTACTATCTGTTCAGTTTATACACATACTAATTACGCTAATGAATTAGGGATGAGGAATGTTGAATTATAGGAAGTGTACCAACATTTGCGGGGAGGGAGAGTAGAAAGCCGTTTAGGAAAGACGACCCTCCGTACACCCAACCTAGATTCGAACACCGATCTTCCTGTCATCGAAAGTATTGTCTATTTAGAGAGTGACGCCTTAGGCCATGTGGCCAACGAAGCAGGTCGCACTATAGTTGCGTAGTTAGACAGGCTACATATTATTCAGTTCGTGAGGGTTTTCTATAATCTCGAATTAAAAAACTTTCACAATTATAATTTTTTCTCTCTTAGAAATTAAAAAATTTAAAAGAGAGAGTAAAAAAATATATTTAGTCCGATATTTAACTTGTTTTTATTGTAGTAGAGTACACATACGTTCTATTTTACAATTATCTTGTTCTTCTAACACTTATTTTATGGGATATATTGTCAATTTTCAATCTTTTTCTCTACATTGAATAGTTTACATCGATATATTAAAAATATTGGTAATACAATTGGCGCTGGTACGGTAATTACATAAAAACAAACAGTTGAACCATGCTTACCTCTACCCCTAAAGAGTAGTGATAATTTTTACGTACAAACTAGTAATTAATTGTCAAATATGTATGTGAATTAAATTGTTTGTTTAATTATGCAATTGTGAATACTAAGTTTACTTAATAACATAATAATAACAATGGAACCACTTGATTTAGCGTTGGATAAAATTGAAGATAGGCAATGGTCAGTTTAATATTAATCTTCCTCAATTAATTACTCATGGCATAGGTGGGTATCATAATACGCCTTAAATCAAGGGCCATAACGTAGTGCGGTTGTCTTCAGTATTCGTTAAAAAGCAGTGGAAAAGAGACTAATGAAATTATTTTACCATATTAAATCATATAGCCGAAATTGAAGTATGATTACTAAAAAAAACTATCACATTGATCCCAGTTTCTATGTTGTCAAGTGAAGAATACAGAGAACCACAATTCGATGCTGTTTCTTGTTCGAACGTAGTTCGGTATCTATTACTCCGGCTAATTGACCATGAGATTGGTTCTTAACGTGATTCTTCATTACTATTTTTTAGAAACTATTTGCTTTAAAATTAGAATATTTTTAAAGGGTTTCGTTGATCAAATATTTTTCAATCAATTAAGTATATCTACATTAAATAAATTATTGTGTCCCATCAAAGATCAAAAGCAATATGACAAATAACCAGACTAGCAATTATGTCAACACTACTTGAATATTAATACGTATACAATAAACATACACGCATCCACATCAGACCAATAAAAGCGAGAATTCAGTAATTTTTCTTAAATATTGATGTTAACATATGGATCCCCTTACAAGGTCTCTAGACACTATCTGATATCCAGCATACTTTACTACCAGTGAGGCACCCCAACAAACTTGCTAGATAGGAGACTAAAGAAAGGCGCATTTGTTCAAGTGGGGTTTAAGAGGGGTGGTGGAGAACACGCAGAAAAGTGCCTTGATCCAAGTTGACATTCAAATTTCCCCTTTTCACCAAAGGATCCTCGACAGCAGGAGAAGAAAAGACAAGCCTGGCTGGTGGGTTTTAGTTCGTAACACTCAATATTGCTTCATAGTACAGCAACCTTCCAAATAACAACCCGCTGCTCTATTTTTTTCCTTCAGAAAGGCCGCCAGAGCCAGGACGAGGTGTGGGATAAGATGAGCCCCCGATGATCAAACCAACGTAGCAGAAAAATGAAAGCCTAAATCTGGTTATCATACCCATTTCGGAGACACCAGAGGCGTTTGAAAAAGAGGGGGATGGAAGAAGGAGGGGGG
>CABFWB010005082.1:30059-49839 GCA_902151455.1 Timema bartmani
GGGGTGTGAAAAAGGGGGGGGTGGAGGAGGGGGGGGGGGGGGGGATCGCCCTTACGTATTTATTATTTTTTTCACCCGACATGGAAGCACAAGAGAATTCCAACTGCATGAGGATTTCAAATCCTTCGACTAAAAGCTTGTTACAAAAGTAAAGGGAAAAACAGGAAACGCTCTGGAAGGTTTGGGATACAGAGATATAGGTTTGGGGGGTGAATATTGTGTACAATAAGAATATGGCATGTCTTCTTATAAGAAATGATTCGAATAAACTCTCTGCGGGGGCTAGTTTTTTACTTTTTTTAAACATAATCCTCCCCTCCACCCCCTTTCCCACCTGCATGAAAATTAAATTTGTGTATTATTACATTTTTCACGCCGACAGCAGCAAATATGGTTTATCTCCCCTTCTTGTCGCACTTGAACGGCGTCACCATGCAAGATCACTTCCTCTTCTGCGCTCCATGTCATATGACACAGCCACAACCCCACCCTCCCCTTTTAGGGAAAGCCAGATTCCTTCCAACGTAGCAAAATTAAGTGATTCGGTCGGTAGATGACAGGGCCAAATGATATCAAAGGATCAAGAACATATTTCAATTTTATGAGCTTGACTTCAGACCATGATTGAATTTTTTTCTCCCCCAAACCACACAATTTCGTTCACTATGGCCAAGGATTTTCCTGCCTGTTCCTCTTTAAAGAATGTTCAAATTTATATATACTTTGAAATAATTTTGACACTTTTATTGAGCTCACCACCAGCTATGAAATATTGCCCTATCTTAGGTTAAATTATTATCATAATATATTTGTTCCCACTGCCTACTTATTTAGGTTATACACTGATATATTAAGAACTTAGCTTAAATAGGGATAAGGAAGATAATAAATTTAAGGAAATACACCAGCATTTGCATGGAGAGAAAGTGGGAAACCATTTAGGAAAATTCCCCCCCAGTCTATTTTAGGAGTGACGCCTATGACCATTCAACCACCGAATCAAGAAACACAATCCTATACAAGAACACATCTCACGTATAAAAGCATTAATAGGTCAATATATAATTAATTATAACAAAGTGATAATGTCAGTAATATCAATTTATTATTATAGAACTTACATTTTGCAAGCACCTGTGTCATCATTGCTAGTTCCAATTGTTTAATCTAGCTCATGTTATGTAATGGAAATAATAATGTGTGACATTTACATTTAATGCACGTAATTAAATATGGTTGATAAGATCGTAAACTCCACTGACGATGAGTGGCCGTATTGCTTACTCAGCCATTGTTTAGCGCAATCGTGACGGGATCCAACACCCCCATCCCCCAGAGGAGAGTAGGAAGTAGTGTATTAAATAGGTAAACTAAGAGTTATCATGCATGAGGCTCTTAGAAAGATGGATACCGAGAGAATCTTACACAGCTGCGTCGCCTTTAATTAACTAAATTTTGACTTATTCTATATTGGCATGGTTAGAAGCGTCATGAAAAAACGTTGTCGATTCCAGCCAATTGACGTGAGTAGGTCGTGAAAGAAGGACCTTAGAATGGAGATCCATACAGGACTAACTACTTTAAAGTAACTGACGACATGTTTGCCGAAAATAGTGTGTAGAAAATAGATGTTTATTTCTAAATTACTCTCTATTCATGGACTACCATCATCACGATATTGTATCTGTATTACCTTTAAAAGTACCGTAAAATAAATATCAAACCCAAGTTACACTTTTATAATTAGGTCATAGCCTACTCCCTTCCCTTAGGCCAGCCCTAGACGTAACGTTTAACTGCACAATAATAAATGCACACATATATCGTTGCAAGTATGCTTGAGCGTGTATTTAGGAAAACTGCGCAGTTTAAGAAAAATGTGCAAGTAACTTGTGCATGACGGGATTGTTCTACTGTTTCGTTTCGCACCACTGGAGCGTTTATAGGGAGTTTGTACAATCTTCGTTCAGTTTCGTTGTTTGTGAGTTCGTATTAGCACAAAGACTGTATTTTATTATTTAATGCAGTAACCCCACCAATGCGTAAGTTAAACTTTTGGAATATGTATCCTTGTATCCCTTGTTGTCAAAATCTTAAGAGCCAATTTTCTTTGTGAAAATGTAAAGGTGCTATTTTACTTGGATTTAATAATATGTTGCGTGTTTAGTAGTTTCATCTTATTCACTAAACCTTATTCATAAACAGAAAAAATAATGGACCTGGCGTGTTGGATACTTCTAGCTGATCCTAATGTTTGTAGAAATGATTTTTTGAGGGCAGAAGGATAACGTATGTCATGATAGCTTCTCCTATTTCCAATTTGAAATATCACAGCTTCTATGGCAGAGGTGGTCAACACCAGCACACATGTGAAAAGTAGCACAGGAATACATTTTCAGTTGCACGTCTAAAGTCACCTTAGATTAAAAAAATTACAAATTATTACATTGGTAAACAAATAAACATCTAATTAGGCTAAGTTATTAATTGCTAAGGGATTAGCAATTGAGTGGGCCTTCTCTGTGAATTGCTTCCCACCACTATAAGAGAGCTTCTCAACTTGCGCAAGTTAGTTTCATGTTGAGGAGAGGTTATTTTGAAAAAAATAAATATTATATTTACTGAAAACAACCGTTTAGAATGGTATAAATTAGCCAGATTTGTACGGATGGTCCCAGGCAATGATTGATAAAAACAAAAGGTTTTGTAGTTTTTTTGGAAGGTTATTTAAAGCGCTAAGTTATTTAATACCCAAGAATGATCTATTAAGACAACCTCTGTGACAAATACATGAAATTCTCTTCTGTACTCGATCAAGTGGTGCGATGTATCAACAATATTCAAGATAGAGCACTCAACAGAAGGGAATCCCACAACTCCTCGAAGAAGAAACGGAAGGCACAAATTCTGATTAACTTATTCTTCGTTGTAATGTATGTTGGCTGTCGCAAGGAAAGATGCTTGAGACATTTTGGAATCTTAAAGGTATTGTTCTGAAAATGATGAACTATCTGATGAGTGTACACTTTCAAAGAGTGAAGATTGGCTATGGGATAAATATTTTATGATTGTCATAATGGGCCAACTTAAGATGCGAGTGAAGGGAACGCGAGCTTACGGCAGTGATTTTGAGGCTTTTATAACTTTTTTTTCCAAAATATATCAAATATTGCTCTAGTAAGAATATAGTTTGATTTTCTTAACATTGTGATATAAACAGTTCTTGAATATCTGTTGTGAGCATATCGGCATTACATAAGAACATTTTAAATGTAACCCGCCTCGGTGGCGTAGTTGGCTAACGCGCCAGTCGTGTTGAGCCAGACCACAGAGAACGGGAAGATCGAGGTTCGAATCTCGGTCGGGTGAACTGGGGGTGGTTTTTCCTAAATGGTTTTCCACTCTCCCTCCACGCAAATGCGGGTTCACTTCCTCTAAATTCAACCTTCCCAATTCCTAATCCATTAGTGTAATTAGTATTTAAGCGTATAACCCGAACGGGTAGTAAGACGCGGTGCTAAATTATTAAATTAATAATTTTAAATGTAGAGAAAAAGTTGTTATTAAATTCCAGGACATCCTTGATAGATATTCATTATCACCATGTGAAGAAAATTAATCTTTTTGTTTCTATCGCAGCAATATTTAATTTAATTTGATGAAAAAGATTATTTGCTACAGGAACTGCAAAGACACCACCATTATCTCGCGTTAAATACTCCAACCCTAACAACTTGAATAGGCGTTTGCTAGGTAAAAACCACCATTTTACATGCCTATTCAGCTCAGTTCAGGCTTATAAATCAAAGCTCATGCTGGGTAATCATTGAAGTTCTTGATATTCAAACCAACGCTGTGATTCACAGCAAGTATTAGGACGTATTTGAGAATCCACTCAGATAAGAATTTTTTATTTTCTGGAACTGCCTTGCCCTATTCCAGCATCCTACATTAATAAACCTGGCCTTGAGGTTTTGTTTCAGTTTTAGTTTTGGGTACATCTGTAAGTAAACATTTTCATATATGAACGTGGTCCAAAATAAGTACCATTTGGTTCTCAGTGAAAAGCATCTAAGAAGACTTATTCTTCTTGATTCTTTCACGGCGGATCCAAACATGAACCAATGAATTTGTAAGAGATCTAGGAATCTCACCTAAAGCCGAGATATTTATTCTTTATTATTAAAAATGGTTGTGATTTCTACTAGTATTACATATTTTATTAATACTGCTTATAATAAAAATTCTTAATAAATATTATCGTAAAATTATGGTTTGTGAACGGTGTGGTTATGGATATTTTGGAATATATTTAGAGAGCATCCCTCACAAATATAATTGTAAGATATTTGTTTGATATGCTTATATGTAGAATATGTTCATTTACTTGTAATTTGTTTATTATATTCAAACTTTGTGTTTTGAAAAGTATTTTATATACAAGTTTTGAATTACTATCAAAATGAAATTTTTTTTCAGTAGTATTTACATTAAATTTAAAACCATTGTTGGTATTTAATTTTCCTTGATAATATATACTATACTTGCCAAGATTTCTAGATATAAATTAGTTTTATTTGTAGAGTTGTTGTATGAGATTGAAATGAAACCGTACCTGTAATTTTATTTGATATGCTGTATTTGTTAATAAGTGCGTAGTTTTTATTTTAGTTGTGCTGGATTAGTTACCTATCAAATTTTTCTTTGAAATATGAATAACTTTGTTCGCGTGAGGACTTTCTGATATCACTTTCTTTGTATTTGTATAATATTTCGCATAAATTTGATATCAGCAACATAATGTAGTAGTAGATTTAAAAAAAATATTAATATAAGTTTTTTGTCGTATTTTTTGTCAGGAGTTCCTATGAAGTACGAATTTTTAGTTAGTGTTGTTTGGGGCGGTATATATTGAGAGTGTACTTGTTGAACCCTTTTACATTTCTAATGTTTATATAGGGAGATGAATTTTTTTGTTATAAAACCTGGAAAAATATGTACGGGATTTTTGCTGTTAGTGGAACCGATTACGGATCAATTGTTAGAATGTTAAGCGTAGTAAATATTTGAAACCTTTAGGTTCCATTAAATTATAAAGTTAGTGCTATTTTCTCTATTTTGAGTATATCTAATTAATTAGGGTAAATAATTTCTAAACATTAATTAAGATTATTGGTTTATATAATCCAGCACCACATTTAAAGTAAAGCTTTCATTGTCATCATTTGGAATTAAAATAACATTGAATTAGTGTATGTATTATTAATATTTGATATTTAATTACTAGCTAAGAAATTCCAAATAACAAAAAAATACGTATTTTGCAATTAAATGTATTATATAAACTTTGAAAAATTCAAATTCAAATCATATTTTATAACCAACTACCAAACGTATCAACATATAAGAATATTACCAAATTCTTTTAAACACCAATAAGATTCAATACTGAACTTGGGAACTTCTAAAAAATACAAAAAATACCAACATTACCAAGAAAATTTAATATTTCCCAAAACTGCCAACGTTATCAAAATTAACTAAAACGGCCATTAAATATTAAATTTGAACAATTTCGGTGGTCGAATGGCCTAAATCAGTGGTATTCAACTAGGGGTGCACATACCCCCGGGATTACGGGAGAGATCTTAGAGGTACGTAGAACTAATATATATTTCTCATTTAAAATATATTATTTAATAAAACTTATTTTAATTAGTTTAATTGTAGGTTGTAGAAGTGTAGATTGTATAATATTTGTAGATTTTATAACTTTCATTACACACCAAAAACTTTGGTGGTACAAAGCTGAAGAGAAATTAAATATCGAGTTAAGTGAACAAAAGAAGGTTGAATACCAATGGTCTAAGGCATTACTGTTGAAAGAGACTGCACTAATATTGATGGGGAGATATGGGTTCAAATCCCTGTTAAGTGTATTGAGGGAGTTTTTCCTTAAATGGTTTCCACTCACCCTCCACGTGAATACGGGCAAATTGCATATATTATTCTGCCTTCCTCATTCCTACTATATTAGCGTGATTAATATATGTCAGTCCAACCCGGACTTGTAGTAAGACCCGGTGGAAAAATAACTAGCAAACTCCACTGACACCTTTAAAAACTAATAAAAGTATTATTCAATAATCTTAGAAAAATTCCATTATATCACTAATATTCTAAAAACATTTTATCTCACAGATGATTAATCAACACAATATCCAGGGGTCTATGTTTATAAACAGGAATGTATTAAAATAAAATAGTACATATCTTGCAATGATAGGAAACTAGTCTTTGTATTTTAGTCGTCGATTCCACCATACACCAGGAAATAAATGTTAGTTGGTATTTCCAACACTGTTTTTTAAATGTTAAAATCTTAAATTATAAGCTCTTATTAAGCTATTTATACATCAAGAAGCTCGAACTTTAAATAATTTTATTAAGAAACAAAATATAACAAAATATTGTTAAACCATCTCTAGTAAGTGTTTTTAAAACTGTTTTTTACACAGTAAAAAAATCCACTAGATATAAAGCAGAGTCCATACTTGTAACAGAACCTCGTATTGTATCCTGGAAGCGTATTTTGAGCGCGGTAATTTGGGGAGACCGTGTAACCTCGACGCGATTATGAAAGAGATACGCGTAACATAACGCCATGACCCGCTTCGAGTCGGTATTTCGCCGTCACATCAAATTAAGTTACAGGATGAGGATACGATATGACTGGACTGCTCCGAACTAAGTTCTGTCATGGTTCAGATTTTATTCATTCGGTTTTCTAAGTGCAGTAAAATGGAGTAGAGCGAAGAAAGTGGTTTTAATTTAATTGAAAAGTATGAACAGAAAATACTCTTTCCTGAAAACGTATGGGTTTACTCATGTGTGTATTCTTCTTTAAAAGTCTGCGACCAATCCAGTTTAGTAGAACTTTAAAATAAGTCAGTGTTCTTCCTGTAATTTTTCTATATTCTCCATTAAATTTTGAAATTTGAAATGAGCAAGAAGATTATTACCACTCCATTCCACCCTTCTTGTATACAGGTATGTCTGCCACAATTTATTTCCCTTATTTTCTTCTACGCACAGCGCATATAAATACATGCACTTGTTCTATATCCATAGTCCTGACATCTGCATTCCACCAATACAACACACGATTGATGGGAAATATGAAACTTTACAAAGATCGTGAAGGAACGATGAACGGATAGGTCAAAATTTGTCTCAAACGTGTCACGCGTAGCGTCTTATCACGACGTGGACACGACACGAGTGTATTTTATAAATTTGAACCCCGCTTAAGGCTCAATGTTTCCACACTCCCATTTTATATATTTTGACTAAAACCATTGTTAAAAAACCGAGTTATGGAGAGGTTGACGCCACCTTGTTCTGACAAGTAAAATTATACTTTATTTATTTTCAAAACAATAATTTTGTTTTATCCCGAGAACTATATAGTACGTTAGGTATCATATTTTAAACTATAATTTGAATATAATACTTGCTAGAAAAAATTATGAGAAGTATTGGCTATTTTTCAATAACCTTTGAAATATCGTGAACCACACTAATCATTTTGCTAGCTACCATAATGAATAGCCCCACATCAAAGAAAAAAAATAGTAATTAAATGTTTATTTAGCGGATTGATGAGGGCAAATTTTCCGGTGCTGTTTATTGAACTTGGCTATGGCATTCCTTTGTTGGTTTTTATATATAAACCAGTCAAATAACGCCATAGCCAAGTTGAATAAATAACAATAAATGCAAAAAGTAAACTAAAACATTCACCAATACCAAAACGATCCACACTCAATAAAAATATATTTTTGTTTTTAAACTGCACTCTGCTAAATTAAAACAAAGAGGCATGAACTTGAGTAAAGGTTTAAGATTTAAGGAGTTGCATTTAAACTACCTGATTAAACCCAAGTGGCAAATAAAAGTTTCAAACATAAACAATATAAAATATCAATTTAAAAAAATCAATTCACTCTCGCTGAAAAGTATTGGATTTCGTATCTATTTGTAAAACGAAAATTTTAGCTAGGTGGCGGATTCAAACCACACCATCTCAAATTAAACTTCCATAGGTAGTGTGTATAAAAAATCACAAAAGAGAAAAAGAAGGAATATGATAAAAATAGACCAAACACTGCATTGCATTGCATTGAATTACAATCAAACAAGCAAGAAAAGAGGTAAATTCGTTGATATTGTTTGCGGGAAGAGATAATTATTTTGAATTGTGACCAGTTAAAAGTTGAGATAGGGGGTGATTAATTTGGATTGGAATCAAGTTCACAGAAAAAAGGGTAACTTTAGAACTTTCATTTAAGGGAAGGGGTATTTATTTTAAACTAGTTAGAAAAGAGGAAATGGTTGGATTGGGCGAAACAAAATATTCGACAGGAACTATTTCGGACCAATAATAAAGATGAGGGATAAATTAGACAGAACAAATAGTGGCATAGCTTAAGAACCATCCCTCTATACTACTAAGTGTATATAGGCGTTGAGATTCAGCCACTGAACAAACACCTTTTAATTCACTCTGTTTCAAATGACCTTTTTTTTAAACTGCGTATTACTAACCGTTCAGGTTATATGCTCTCAAACTACTCTTATGAACGATTTTAGTCTTAACGTGGTTTGAAAATAAGCACGAGTGCATTGGAGCTCACTATTGAGTGCAACCTATAGAACTGGCACTAATTTTTAAACTTTATATTATAATACTTTGTCAATATTATATTAATATTGATCAAAAGGATATAGATAAAAAAAATTTTAATATCACATCAATAAGAATGACATGATTTTCCTTCAACCGATGTGTTGACAAATATTAAAGAATGGAAATAGTGTGTTGCTTAAAGTATAGTATTGTTTTAAACTCATCTTACTATTACTAGCCAGGCTATTCGCATTTTCTGTACTAAGCAAAATAACTTGAATAAAATATTTAATTTAAATACAATATAATAATATAAAGAAACTTGACTGTCTAATACATTTTCTGCATAGTCTTAAGCAATAATTTCAGAGCAGTGACAATATAAGCTAAAAAAATAGATAAAGCCAAATTACATATGTGTAGTTAAAATGTACCAGATTGAAAACACAAACACTGCCACAATGCAGGTTAGTCATTTGTGAAGTCAGTTTAATCCATCTGAATACGTATGAACAAACGACAGGTCATGTCTATACAAGGTTAATATTAATAAACTATACTTATAAGTATGTATTTCGTTTATATATTTTTTTCTAACCCAATCATAGTGATTTGTTGTACAAGTACGATGCACAGTGAGGATTTAAGAGTGTAAGCCCATATAGGCCCCTTCAAAGCACAAGCGTGTCCTCCCCTCTCCCAAACTCCTCCCAACGGTCTAAAGAAACTCAAGAGTGGTTGACAACATCGTGAATAAAAGAAGAAAAATTCGCTCTATGGTATGGATCTTCTTCATGAGTTGTCACAAGGAATGCGATGTGATGTGATGAAAAACATGCTTGGCCACCCACCCTTCGGCCAGGAAAACAATAATGCAACACTTTGATTTTCTTACGCAGACAAAAAGTATACCTAAAGATTTAAAAAATAATAGTGAGCAGTATCTTTTAAAGAAAACAGAAAGTGAAAGGCAGGATAGAAGCAAAGCATTTTCCACAGAGTAAAATAAAATCCAATAATAAAAACAAGTTAGCTTGTTGAAGATTGTTGAATATATAAATAATGATAACATTATAATATGAACAAGTATTGAATATTAAGAGAGCGTTTGAAGCGGTAGGTACTGGGTTAACGTGTTTGTTTAGTTGTTTTGCATGCACGCGTTTAATATTTAGTTATAACTAAACGTTAATTATTTGTTTGATTGATATTCAAGTGTATAGAAATAATTAAATAATTAACTAGAGAGAAACAATATTTAAGTAATATTTTTTTCAGTTAAATATAAATTAAAATATTTAGTGGCTACATTAGTCAGATAGAATAATATGGATCAAGTCCCTCTAAAATTAGATTATTTAACTGCATAAATTTATTATTATTATTTTAATTTTGATGTTAGTAAGACCAACACAAAATACTACAACACTCGCACAAGAAAAAATACATAAAGAAAACGTGCTTCATTATCTAAGCAACTAGGTGATATTACTATTATCTAATGTCTTGTCGTGGCATCTTGTCCTCTCTTCTTCAGGCTGAATATTTCATGTCAATGTAACTCCTACATTCCATTGTCATCAACAGATCGTTTAAGTAGTCTACTTCTTTCTTAGTCTTCCACTTTACACTTTTCCAGAATTTTACCATTCATGATATTTACATGCAACTGACTATTTTTATACAAATAATAAAATTGTAAAATGTGTGTGTGCCTTCAATTATCTTTGTTGACACTAGACTATTGCGGTTGTTCCTCGCTAAATACTTACTGACGAACATTTAGTGAGGAACAACACCTTCCTCCCAGAACTCTGACCTGAGGATGATGTAGAACTACATCGAAACTAGTCATCAAATGGTGGCTTCTCACGCAGGAACATCATAAGAAGAAGGGGATTTTCCTTCAACGAATCAACAATTTGTAAAATCCAACTTTTTTAAAAATATTTTATATTCTAATTAACTAAATTCAACTTTCATTTTGCAAATTTCTTAGAAATTAATCCTCATTAATTTCTGTTTCAATTAAATTACTAAGTGAACATGTATCATCATCAGTTTAAGTTCGTTAAAATATCTAGTGAATAATATATTTAATTATAAAATTGTATTTTATTAATTTCTTAAGATTAATTTATGAGCCTGATACTCTTAAATGTAATGTATTAAGTTTAATATGTTTTATTACAAAGGCTCTTATAATATGATTTGACTGCCATTCTTCATTATATGATTTAATGATATTTTATGTAAATCTTAAACTTGTCTTGTGTTTAACACAGCTTTATCTAATACCTTTTATGATTTTATAACTTCATAGTACATATAATGATTAAATCACAAATTAAACTGAAGATGATTTTCACAAGTCAGAACAATTCTTTTCCCTCCTCTTTACATACCAATGTGAGTACACAATCCTAATTACTTAATTCATTCATACCTTATTAGATTCAATATAATATATTTAGTCATTTATAGGCCTATATGCATTCGATTACAATAACGATTAAATCACCAAACACCATGTAAGCTTGCACCAAAATAATGACTGAAATAAAACACTAACAGCTCACAGCCGGTAAGAAGCGGGACTAAACCTTTTGTCCGGTACATTTTAGCAAAATCATTTTGTAGAACCAACTAGATTTTCTGAGATATGTTCATAATAGTTTTTTTGTTCAGTGTGAAAAAGTACTTTTAAAATATCGAACTTCTTTTACTAAGCTTTTTGATTATCCACCATACAAATACATAACAGATTCTCAAGAAATTTAATATATATACTTATAATTTGACAAAGAATATTGTGAATAATTTTAAATATTTTATTTACATCACAAGATTAAAGTTTAGAACTTTATTCTTATGGATCTTATCATCCTATCCCAATGATATATAAAATTGGAATCTTGCCTAAGTTGTTGTATGTTGTTCAATCATGCCCAAATTGCTGCACCGATTGTGCTGAAACTCATGGGATATATTTTTTCTATTAAAACCCAATAAAATTCATTTTTCTTTTAAATAGCCTGTCTTAATTCACGTGACCAATCGTTGTATTCTCCTATTGGATGTATAATTCATTTATTTTTGTATTAATTGATCGTCAAATCAACTCCAAATCCAAAGAGTAATTACAGAATACAACTCGATCTTAAATACAAGAGAAACTATATTTTGTGTTGTTTATTCTGTATTCACATTTTAGTTGGCAAATCATGTTTCTTTTACAGATAAAACTTATACATAGGTAAGGCTCAACATCTTTATATGCTTTGATCTTACATTCACATAGATGCATATTCAGATTCTTAGAAGTATTCTTCCATTATAAGGCAGCTTAAACACCACAGTAAACAAGGAAATAATCAAAATAAATTGTATGTACATTTGTGTGATAACAATGTAATTTCAAGGCTAAGAAACTTTGCAAAGGAACTTATGGATACCTAAAGATGTGCACCTTTAGAGTTTTTTTTTGTTTTTTTAACCTAGATTGAGACCCTAACGTCTTGGCCTGCTTAGCTGCATGTGCGGGCTACTCCAAAATCCAGAAATCTGATTCATTGCCTTCTCAAAAGAGAAAACCTAGGATTGTGAAATTGAGCGCTTATTAATTCTATATATGGGTGAGCCTGACACATTCAACCGCTTGATCACTACTTGCATCAAAACTAAAACCAAGAAGGAATCTTTAACTTGGCATAGATTTTAGCATATGTACTTAGGGAAACGTAAGAGCGTGACATGATCACTTTTTAACTTCATAGCGTATAACCCCAACGGGTGGTAAGACGCGGTGCTAAAAACTAAAACAAAGTTAGCTTAATTATATATCCAGCCTTATACCTAAGAATGCGTGACTACTGCCACAGGTATTTCCAAAACAAAACAAAAATATTAAACTAAAACATTGAATATGCATGCGTACTAAAAGAAACTTATGCGTGTGCTTTCCTTCTTGGTTGATTTCTTTTGCTCATATAGCCTATAAACATTACTCTGATCTGGATTTATTGGACTCGGTTGTAGTAATAATCCGGCTACAATGAATTTAATTACTTTGTTCCTATCCAAATAAATGTAAGTATATGCAAAAAAAAAGTTTTTTACTAACCATAAAATTCTCTTTTGAAAACCTAGAAACTAAAACTCCCAAGGAAAAATGTTATTTTAAAGTTTTATCTTTTTGAAGGGAATCATTTATTAGTATTTGAATCTAAGACTTGAAGAAACTTTCTCTTCCAAAGTTCTTATTTTGGTAGCACATAGAGCTACTGAAATTATGGAATGGGAAGGGGACGAAATGCTGAGTGCAGACAGTCAATGTATTACACCCTACAGGCTTGAAATTCATACCGAGGTTGCAGCAGGCAATGAAAGCCAGGTTACTCCACTGTGGCTTCCTTTTTCCGACAAAGAATGGAGGTGTGTGGCAATAGATATTATTCAGAACTAGTTCCAGCACGCTGGTCTAGCTACTGTGTCAGACGCGGATTCAGGGGAGGATCAAAGGGTCAGTTGACCCCCCTGTAAAAGTTAAAAAATTAATACAAAAATAAATGAAAGTTCAAATTTTAGATAGAAAATACAACACAGATAAATTATACACTTTCTTATCTGTATACGCACAGACACCTCTTAAGCCGGCTACACACGTGCATTATTCGTCCACATTTATTCACTGTTCGATATGACTCACGCAAGTTTGGAAGAAATATTCGTTTTCATGTATTAATATTTTTCGTGCATAGCAAGTAACGACCATTGTTCCGCATAAAGACGGTGGGCTACCACACATCAAAGAAGACTAATAATCGCCTGAGAGCAGTTCATCCACGAATACCGAATATAGAGTATGTGTGGATAAGACAGCAGGAGCGGCGGAATTGTGGGGGACTCTAACCCCCTGGAAATAATTTTCCCCTCCTTCGAATACATTCCCCCCCTTCCCCAGCTATATTTCAAATCCTCTGATATTATCTAATATTAAGTTCAAATATGGCCTTAAATCAAACTCCAAATGACTTCTAGATGCATTCTACAGTCAAAAATTTACCGGAGAAGACTGATTCAAATAACTACTGGACTAGAGGCTCTAAATAGCTTTGAGGGGCATCCAAATTTCAAAAATTTCTGGTTGAGGAACAATTCAAATGGCTTGTAAAATAATCTAATCTAAATAAAAATCCAGGCGAAGACTACTCATAGCTTCTAGAATGAACAATTTTTCAAAAACTGTTGAAGAAGGGCCACTCCAAATGGTTTATAAAAACTATCTGATTTTAAAATATTGGGGAGGATGACAACGGTTTAAAACATACATAACATCAAATATGAATGAGAAACTACTAAACGGCTTTAAACATAAATTTAACATTGTAAGTAACTATGTTATTTATAATTATGACCCTCCTAAGAAAATGATCTGGATCCACCCCTGTATTGCGTGTGTGACGTTTGATGCATAGGATGAAATGTCACTTAAGGAAATGCTTTAATTCGTCAATAACAATCATTTTGAAATAAAGACCTTATCGATATGGACTATAAGTTGTTTAGTTTGTTTTTTTCATAACGTCTTACTACCATTTGTATTATACGCTTATGTACTATTGACGCTAATGTGTTAGGAATGAGGAATGTTTTATAAAGAGGAAATGTACCCACATTTGCGTGGAGGGAGGAAAAACCATTAATGAAAAACTATCCTTTGATGGCCGTTTATGATTCAAACACCGATCTCCCGCTCATCAGCAGTCCAAAATATTGCGAGAGTGAAGCTTTAGATCATTTTGTCACCAAAACCGTAATGACTATGAAGTTATAACGAATTTAATCTCACCAGAGGTAGCGACACACCATTCAGGCTGTGAAAGGTGGTCCCAGTAAAAAACTAAGAAAGCTTGAAGATGACTAAGATGTGAGTCAAAAAAGTGTCCCGACAATTAAAGAGGTGTTGAAGGATTTCAAGATAGTTCTAAGGTTTATTGAATGTATGTATGTATGTACAATGTGATATCGAGTGAAGAAAAAACAGTCTCTTGAGAAAAATACATTGAAAAAATTAGTTTAAACAATATACAGCAAATAACTGAATATTTAAATGTTAATTAATATATTTCATTAAAATCTATGGTGTTTGTGATATTAGGTTTTGATCGTACCTATTCCACTCACTTAAGGTTTATGAGAAACATATTTCTATTTTAGTGAACTTCGGACATGTGAACCAAAATGTCTAGCTAGGTCCATATTGGTTCACTATAGTCAAAGATGGCTGTATACTGAGATCTTAACGCTCTAAACAAATATACCTCCAGCGTGTTAAATAACAAACCGAGAAAAATACAAAGATGAAACTTTTTAGGTATATTTAGTGAAACCCCAAGGTGTGTATCTCAGTCGTATTTTTTAAAATCAAATTTGTTGAGCCTTATACCTTAAACCTAGTGACTTCAGGGAAGTGCATTTTTAAACTCAATAAAATCTAAACTTTGAATTGGTTTTCAGGGAAATCTATAGTGTATGCATCTTACAATATTTTTTTTACATACACAGTGAGCCGGACATATTAAACATTGCGATTATACACAATCTACGGTAGGAGTGTAGGTAAATGACAGCTAGCAAAAGCTACCAAAGCTACTCTCATCTATCCAGTCGCCAAACCATATGATCTGCCAAACCATATGATCTGCAAGACCATATGTTGATTTTTGTCACTTTGGCAATCAAAACTTTCACTACAAACCCATTTGTTTTAATTGTGTTTTTTCTTTTAACCGTTTAACTTCTTCTTCTAGCTGTTAGCTACCACCACTTCCATGGCGAATGAACTCTACCTTTTCTGATAGCTAGAGATCCAAGAGAGATAGGAAGTGTCAACTTGGTATTAGCCGCCATCATCATGTGAGCCTGAATTTGCTGGTGCGGAAGGATTATAAATAAGCGACCATGAAAATGCTTAACTTTGTATAAATATTTAGGTAAACTATCGAATGTGCACCTATGATTTTATTTTAATTTTATCATACTAGCTATATAAAAATGAAATACTGTCACTCAATTTGTTTGTTTGTTGCTCAATCATGCTCAAATTACCATATACCGATTTTGCTGCTGAAATTTCACATAGATATAACTTGGACGTTCGATTAGTGTATAGGATGATTATAAATTACACCCTCCATTTTGTTTCAATTTAACGGCTTTATAATACTACTTTTTGAATTTTTTTCAGCACATGTTTATTTAATTTTCATTGGACCAACTTTTAATGGTTCCTAGATATAATTATAAAAGAGATTACTGTCATCTTGAAAAAATATTTTGGCTACAGAATATTAATTCTAGCCTGTAAAGAGCTCTTAGCTCATAAACTATGGGAAGCCTGTCAATGGAAACTAATAAATAATCATCATATAAATAATATAGGATGTATATTTGTTTTTTTGTTTGTTTGTAGGTGCTATAACACCAAAACCAAGATGACTAGAAAGCTTAAATCATAATAATATATATGTAATGTTACCCATCTATTTGTGGTTCAATCCCACCCAAACCAATGTATACCTTTAGTAGACATGGAAAATTAAAAAATTCCATAAATGTTTGAAACATTCAATATTATATACCAATAGCATGAGCCATTATTGAATATATAAGTTGTACGAGAGTTTAAAATTTGAGAGGAATGTAGATAGGTACCTGTAAGAAACTATAAATAACCAACCTGAGGCTACTGTGTGACAGCACCTTTGAAGGGTGGACATCTGTTGTTTTCAGCAAGGATCTGTATGGCCAGTTTTGGGTCATGTGATCGTGGCTGTGTTCTGATTAATTGCAGGGCATAGGTGTGAGTTTCACCCACACGTATATATTTGTAATAATAATAAAATAAAATTATTTGCATTGGTTGCGATTATTAATTAGCAAGTTGAATTTTTTATTCGACGCCGCGTATTTCCACTATATGATCAACCAAAGTAACGTGCCGATATTATTATATTAAAATTTATTGTTAAAACACACAATATATATATATATATATATATATATAATATCGTGTTAGATGTTGTGGGATTACTCCAAATACCCCAATAAATCTTAAATATTTGAGATTTCCAAGTGGAGGGTTGTGAAATTGTGGATTTCGAACTTTCCAAAATTTATGTAAAAACTTCTTCTCATTTTGGTATAAGATTTAAATCTATCAGACAGTTATAAGAGCCCCCCAAAAGAGTTTGTTTGTCTGTCATGAGCATATTCTATCTACTGCACGAAGAAGTCTGAAATTTTAAAAAACGACTTGCCCCCGTGTATAAATATGTACATTTTGTAGCAGTAAACTAAAATTCGGATTTTATATTCATTGTTGATCACAATAATTAAATTAAAACTTTTTTCCCTGGAAACGCCGAGCTAGTAAGTTATAAAACTTGTACCTAATTTTTTTTAGCTAATTTAAAGAGTTTTATTAATTACATCTAGAATCAATGTAATCATCTTTGATGTATAAGTAAATCATTACTAAACATTTGAGAAACTTTTCATTTTTAAAAACACTTTAGCATATAATATTATATTCTGGCAAAATACTAATGGATTTAATAGATAACATGGTTAACCTGGTAATTAAGATAAATATATATTTTTGACAAAACTTAAATTATCTATGGATTAAATGAAATAGGCCATTGTTTAAAATACACTTAAATTTTTGCTGTAAAATTTGAAAACTTTAAAAATTAGTTTTAAAATGTTTTGTCATTAGTAGCATTGTTTTCGTAGTAAATGGTTAACTCCTGGTAACATAGTAAAACAATTATTTGTGACTAGTAAATTTAATGTTTTCAAACCGAACATATTAAAATTTCCTTTTTTCCTAAGCAAGTTATAGCTTGCTGCCAAACTTTTTGCATTGACATTAAAACGATGTTTTAGCGTTAAACAATCTAAATTAGTAACCGTATCTCTTATAGGGTTCTAATGGCTACAACATTAAAGTATTGTTATGTATTAATACGGGCTTATGTAAGTCACATTTTAACGTACAGTAATAACAATAACAATAAAAAACTATATTTGTGGTCACACTTAAACAGTTTTATAAACATAGTTATTCGATAGGTAGGTTTGAGAAGTTATATTTGTAAAACAAATTATTATAGTTAACAATACCTCATAGTTAAGTAAAAATAATTGTATCATTAATGCAATAATATACAAGGTACAATATCTTGATATCATTTCTCACAATATAACGCATTGTTACTATATTTACATTATTTATTTGTTGTTTAACGTTATCAAAGCCGCTGATAGAATGTTAAGGATTTGAGCTTGAATAAAACCCACCACGCATTATTTCCAAAGCTTGGATATCAATTTCACCGCGCGTTTATCCAGATCAATTTGGATAAATGTATTCTGAAAAAAAAAAGTTTATGGACTTGACGTAAACTAAAATTAGCGCAAGTTGAGAAAACGTCCCTATGGAACGGAAGTAACTAGACCCTAAACATACCACTAATCGGAATGGTATCTATCATCAAAATAAGTGTTACCTTTTAACTTTCTCTCAACCCCTCGAAGAGAGAAGTATTGTGATTGTCAAACAAATCGAACTCGAGATTTTAATAAATTTAAACGTTTCGTGACCTCCTGAAAATGACAAAGTTGTTTTGGGGATGCCGTCTGTCTGTCTGTCCGTCCGTCTGTTTGTATCTTGGTCTAGAGCCGAGACCATTTTCCAATTGGGCTAAAGCCTGATATGTTAGGTTTTCATAAGGCTCCCCCAAGGATTTTTGGAATTAGATATCTAGCCTTTAAATTAACGGTAGTTTACTGAAAGGCAAGAGGAGAAAAAATGTGATGATATTCTCAAAATACGCTATAACGATTTTTAAAATTTTGTATCTAGACATTACAAACAAAATGGCAACTTTCACTATTCCATGAAAATGACTTTGAGGGTACTATACTTATGAAGATATTTCTAATTTTGATCATATATCAACAACTATTTGAGAAACGAATTAGCTTATCGTTGTAAATATTTAGTACTGTTAGATAAACTCTTTTGTTTGAAATAGATTTTTATAAAATTGATAGTTTCTGAGCTATAAACCAATATGTATTTTTGTATTCTAGTCTTTGAAAATGCTCACGCTCATGCTCTTTAGTGGACACAGATGTTCCTCTTTTCTTAATGGTTTTATAACAGTGTATGCTATTTGATCCATGCTTTTGGTGAAATGTGATGCTCTTTTTACTTTGTCTATACTCTAGAGCCCTCGGACAGAAAAGTATTGTGATTTAGAGATTTAGATAGGCCTAAATGTAAACGTATCTTGACCCACTGAAACTGAAAAGTGATTTTCGCGATGCCTTTCTAGATTTTGGACTAGAGCCGAAACCACTTTACTGATCGAGCTAGAACTTGGTATCTAGTGTTTCCATAATATCCCCATGAGGAGTTTTTGGAATAAGATAACAAGCCTAAAATTAAGGTTAGTTTACTAAAGGGAAAAAAAGAGATAAAATTGATTTTCTAAAAATCCACTTCAATGATTTTTATTAAACCTTTGTATCTAGACATTGTTTAACATTACAAACAAAATAGAAATTCTCATTTTCCCATAATAATTACTTTAAGGGCACCTTACATAGGCAGAATTTTCCAATTTTGATCATATATCTACAACTATTGTTAAGATGAAATAACTTATCGTTGTAAATTTGTAGTACTTTTAAATTAAAAATATTTTAATTGGAATAAATTTTTATAAAACAAATAGTTTCCGAGCCATTAGAAATATATGCATTCTTCATGGAATACTTAGAAATATTAAATTGATTGTTTTGCTCTTTGGTGGACAATGTATTTATAATAGCGTATATTATTACATTTATGCTTTTTGATGTTGTTTCTCTTCAACAGTGAATATTATTTCGTATCACAAATCTTACGAGTTTTTAGTAAATGTCTCTATTTTAAGATTAAAGAGAAAGAAAATATTTGCGGTGCACCGTACTATTTTTACTTTCTCTCTATCTTACAGGTAGAGAAAGTATGGTGAT
>CABFWB010005083.1:0-27757 GCA_902151455.1 Timema bartmani
CAGATGAGGAACAGGCAAGACAGAGGAGATTCTGTAAGCCCCGTGTTCTTATGGCTTACCACACATTGCACACAGATGAGATGCCCGTATTAAAAGGTATTAAAAGGTTTTAATTTATGCACTATATTGCACATTATCAATAACGTTCCAAAACGAAGAACATATGTTTTTAATAACGTTTAAAAAATATTTAGAGTTTGATAAAATAAATGATTATAAGCAATGAAATAGTTTTATAAAACTTATGTTTACGTTATTTTAAATGTAAAATATAACAGGTAATTAAAAAAAATTTCATTTATAACAAAATAGTGATCTTTTACAAGTGTTGGCAACCCAAAACCATAAACATATGATTTTCGAACTGTCATCAAGGTAAAAACCTATCGTGAACACACTTTACCAGTGATTAATTACTATTTTGAAACTGAGGGCTATGTCTGATCTAGAAATAAGTCATTTATAAGACGAGTGCTGATATTATCAGTCGTTTCAGAAAATACACAATACATACTTCACATTATAGTGGTATTTATGTCTCCCCGTGTCTTACTACCCGAAATTAATTTTAATTTTTACTTTTTTACCTTATTTCACGTTAAATTAGTAGGTTTTTATCAATTTCTTTGATCTCTGAAGAGGTTTTCTTGCCTAACATAGTTTCTGTCCTATGTAGAGGCTCGTTTTATTAGCGTATAGCGTTCTGTGTAAGCCCGACAGCACACACGTGTAAGCAAACAACTTTCCACTTCTTGACGTCGATAGTCGATCTTGGAGAACACTTACGAACACGTTTCAATTAAAGTGTTATATATGTTCTACAATTTAAAATACCATTTAAATTGGGGGTGGGGATTGCGTGATATTGTGATGTAATATTAGTAAAAGGGGGGCTCACAGAATTGCGACAAAGTGTAACCGTGAATAGAGTAAAATATAAAAATACCGTGACGTAGTTATGGTCAACTGTTGTACAGGGCGTACTTTGTACCCATTGTCACACATACAGCAGAAACATGGACAGTGAATGTAAGAGAGACTAGGAAAGTGGAGGCCATGTTAGCTGTCAAGAGGAGAAACAAGATTAGGAATGAAGATATCCGGGAAATAGAGAGGTATATGAGATAGTAGAAGAAGCAACACTGAGATGGAATGAGCATATAATGAGGATGGAAAAATGGAGGATGCCAAAGAGAATGTTGTAAATACATTATGTAGGAAGAAGACCACAAGGGAGGCCAAGAAAGAGATGAGAGTAGCAGATAAAATAAATCGTTCAAATGAGAGGAGAAGAATGGAGAAGAATGGTGAAAGTTTAAAGGAGGATGGAGGCATTTTACTAAACGGACCTGGACACAAGCTGGAAGCATTTGATGACGATAAAAATGTTATGGCCAACCCCTAGCCATACGCGTGGAAAAATTTGGCACTTTGACAGGTGATAGAATCTATAATTGTACTTTTTTTAAATATAAAATCATGTGACTTAATTTTTTATTTCGATAATCCCTAGGTTTTTAGCGGTCTTGAAAGAAATTAATCATTATTTTTAAAATTGACTAAAAACATATAAATATTTTAATAACTATTATGCTATTGAAATAATAAAATATGAATGTACAATGTAACGTACAATGTAATTAAATGGCTAGAGGTGGGCGCTAGTATAGAAAAGGTTGGTAACCAGTGTTATAGACGGTTGTTCCACGCAACAAACAGAGCTGTCACACTGACAACGCCGATGTGTGTACGATGCCGGAAATGATGAGAGGTGCCCCTCCCCCTTTACTCCCCGTCCAAATTACGTGTATTCACGCGCGTGGCCGTGTCCTGGGACGACGTCTCATTATTTAAATGGTGAAATGCCACGAAAATGGAAGGACGCATTTTAAAAGTCACGAGCTTTCCAAGTCGTTGGCCACTAGGAATGTCGTGGTTGAATAATGTCCGTTGATCCAGCCGGGATTGTGTGGTCGGAACATTAAGAGGACTTCCTAACTATGTCCACAGGTCTCTATGGAGACCCTTGAACTCTGTATTGCCACCACGATAATGTTCGGGTGATCATTTGACTCAGGGATCCAGCATTCCTGACCCATTTGTCCTTTTCCTGGAGTCGGGAAATGGAGAAATGATAGGAGGGTGTAGTCTAAGGCGCAAATCCTTAAACTGTGGGTCGCAACACTTCCATGGTTCACAGAAAAAAAATATTTTGATTATTGTGGAAACAATTATAAACGGGAGTAAATTATAGAACTACTAGTGGAACTTTTCAGTAATGGCTGCAGATTATCGTGATTAAATCTATTCAAAACCTTTTTATTGGGTAACGTTATATAATTAGGCCTCACTCGACTTTATTGGTAAGAGGTTTATTTGTCGGATGCTATCAACTATACGTAGATTTAATCTTAGGTGAACTAATATTTTCCCCTATCAGAAAACGATAAGAAATCAACTCGTCTCCGAGATCTCCATATAACATATATTTTGGGGCACCATCCCACTTTGATATGAATTGAGGTGCTATTATTTATAACCAAATATAAAATATATTTACCGATGTACAATAATACAAAAGTCATGGCTTCCAGAGCGCTATGGAAAGGTTGTAAAGTATATATGAGTCATTGAGCACAAAGCAGAAAAGTTGGAAATTGACTGGGAAAATAGGGTTTTGGTTGTGAAATATTATTTTGACGTGAATACGTCTTTAAATTTGCTATCAAACGGGGGCAACCCAAAAAACCTAATGATAACAAAATCGGGGGATACAGTTTGGTATTATAGTTTCGAATCTTTCCTCTACATCCAAAATTAAATTATACCGCTGGATAGCTAAACGATCAAAGAATTCATTACAATAAGTGAGAACAATGATGCATCGCGCGCGGTTGAGAGGGAATCACCGCCATTTTGAGGTTATTTTGCTGCGTATCGATATTTGCAATTAGTATAACTTTTGACTCGGAGAAGCTACGATGTTCGTATTCACGTACAACACACGGCCGTGTCCATGACACAGCCACACCCCATTTTTTTCCACTATTCTTTACCTACATTCTTTAAAATAAGTCTCCATTTGTCAAAATCGGTATGGCCGTTTTCTCGTAATTTTAACCACTGGAAATGTCCTTATAAATTATACAGGCTATATAGATTTAAATTATAGATTACTACAACCTTACATTCCTTATCGGTTTTGTTTATTACAGAAATAAAAGTAGTCTGGCATGATTTAACAAAACACAATGTTAGTAATAATTCATGTAATTAACCAAGAAATATTAATTGTTTATGCACAGGTAAAATTTATAAACTATGTCAATATTATTGATAATATTTAATATAATTGCACTTATGCATTTTTACAATAACTATCTTTATTATTTCTATTTATCATTTAATACAAAACTGCTAAAAGACTGAAAGTATAGTATAATAAATCTTAACTACCCATTACTGTCTGAGCTCGCTAACAATTTTGCCTTATTAAAACGTGTCACGACTAAAACACTTTAAGAATCTGTGATCTAAGACAACCTTTGTGAGCTACATAATTCTTTTAGTGACTTAGAGGAAGCTAAAACAGAATTTCTGAAGCCCTTGCTTGCTATTATTCAGTTTGTAAGCTTTTGTCATCTCGTCTTCTGTCTCTATATAATATTAAACTGAAATATATTAAATATAAATTTTTATTTATGTACTGTACATAAATGTACAAGAATATTATGTTAGCTATTTCAGGGACAATACTTTCATGGTAACTATGACCTGGACAAAACTATCATGGTAACTTTTACCTGGACAAAACTACCTTGGTAACTATTAACTATACAAAACTATCATGGTAAATATTATCTAGACAAAACTATAATGGTAACTATTACCTGGTCAAAACAACCATGTGATATTACCTTGCCAAGACTATCGTAACAAATATTACTTGGTTAAGACAATTATGGTGACTATTACCTGGAGAAGACTATCATACTGACAACTATGACTTGGTCAAGACTATTATGCTGAATATTACATGGACAAGATCATTATAGTGATTATTACTTGTACAAGACAATTAAAGAAACTAATACCTGAACAGTACATTTTAAACTAATTTATTTGAGCAACTCTTAAAATCTTTTGAAATTTCCATCATCATTGAACTATCAGAGAGAGATTTTTTTAAAGAAATTAAACTGTATTTATTCATCAGGTCAATCATTCTCAAGATCAAAATTTGAAATTTAATCTCAGGGCAAAATTAGTTGGATTTTAATTTTTTTTTAATCAATCATGAGTAGACTAGCACTAAAATAATTCCAGGCGAGGATCTCTCTAAATAGATTCAATAAGCCTCTAATTTTCTAGATAATATTCGACAAAATACCATTCAAAACAGGCTAAAAACAACCAATTTAAAATTTTAGACATCATCTTAATCCCTTTCTAAATAGCTTTAAGAGGCATATAGTTGGAAAGAGTTTTCGGGGGACCCTCCTGTTCAATTTATGTTGAAAATCCTTCTTCCCTTTTCCCAATACGTCACCACTGTCTGAGGAACTAAATAAGAATGGAGGGAAGGAGGGTGTGGCTCGTCAACCTTTGTGGATGGGAGTGAAGTCCTTCAACAAGATATTATGTAAATTATTATTTTTATTAATGAATATTTCTTGAATCATTTTCAAAATTTTATTTTTTTAAATTATTTGGGGCTCTTAGAGTTATGCATTTTATATTACTCCGTTAAGCTACTAGCCCAGGTACTGACAAATCATACATCCATAACATTTAATGAGAAGGGAAGGGGGCTGATCAACACCCAAAACAATAACACCCTTCATCTCAGTGTGGCCCTGTTGCTAGATTCCGTTTGCAAATTGAGAATTAAAAAAAAAGAGAGAGAATATTGTCGAACAAGCTGCAAAGTCCATCCAACAAGCCTAGTCCTGTAGAGAAATGATTAAAAAAACAACAACAATGTTTTCAACCTACCCCCCACCAGCACTAAACAACGGCTTGCGCAACAAGGTTTGGTAACATTCCCCAAACAACCACCAACCCAAAGCTAATAAGGGTACTTTATTTGAGTGTTGATGACGTGTTTGTTTCTACCCCTAGTGTCAAACGTGCCTTTTTTTTCTTTTTTTTTTTCTAAAACGGTTATCGAACTAGAATATCCTCGCGTGTGTAGCCCTAGGGGATGTTTTGTTAGTGGTCAATAGACGGTCGTTACATGGTCTCATAACACCCCCTCCACCCCCAGTTCAGACCTCAATCCACCCTGCCACTAGGCTAATGGACGCCATGTATTATTCTACAACCCTCCACTGCTACTACACTGTTGTTTTTTTGTTGTTGTTGTCACTATTTATAGCTAATATAAATGATGTTCAGCCCTTGTAGAGGAGTGAGAGGAGAGGAGAGATAGACAAAGAGAGATACAGGCAGTTATTGGTATGATTGTAATGGCGGTATGATGAAGGAACATGTCATAATTAACTGCTATGTGTCTCGCCTGGACAGTGACAGAATTAAAGGTATCAGTATAAAAAACACATTCAAAAGATGTTCGCATTGATGAAGATCTGTGTGTTTTACAATGATCCTTTTCAAAAATATACATACGTGTTTGGAAAAAGAACATTGTATATTTATAAATGTATATATTTGTTTATTTATGTTTTAAAATGGTGTAATATATATTTATACACATTTATAAATATACATAAAAATATATAAACTCCACGGCATCAGCCCTTAATCGAGACTTACCGACCTAACGGCTGCCGTCTGTTGGTGAAAATTTAGTGCCAACATTTGTGGTTAGAGGTTGTCAAGGGATCGGCGTAACAAGCCCTTTGCCCTTTAATTACGTTGTTCTAAATCAGAGCTGCTACTTTTCCATTATCTCAAGATAGGATGGATTGTAATGAGATGGACTGAATATAGCTAGCTCAAGATAGAACTAGGGCGTAATGAGATGGACTGAATATAGATAGCTCAAGATAGAACTAGGGCGTAATGAGATGGACTGAATATAGCTAGCTCAAGATAGAACTAGGGCAGTAATGAGATGAACTGAATATAGCTAGCTCAAGATAGAACTAGGGCGTAATGAGATGAACTGAGTATAGATAGCTCAGTTTTTTTTTATGATTAAGGCAATAAACTTTCTAGTTCCTGATACCTTGAATAGATAGAAATTATTAATTTTTTCTTGCTATGACTCTGGGATCAAGGCCTAATTCCATATATTTTTAACACACACTAATATGAATTAATACGGCACCTTAGCTCGGTCAGTAGCTTGTCTGTCTACTGAACTAAGTGTCCCGGGTTTGATTCCTGGCATAGCCGAAATATTTATTATTGATAAAATGTGAGTTTACCCTTTCACATTGATAAATTAACTGTCGTGGAGTGGACGCTGTGCTTGTCTTTATCTTAAGTAGGCCTAATATTATAAAACATATGAAGCTACGACAGGACTAGCAAGCAGGCAGTGGAAAATATATGGCTTGAATATATAACTGACCTAGGCTACAGGATGGAAACCGTAATGGACCGTAATATTTTAGATACAGTAATCAAACACATGGTCTAAAATTCTAAGTTTAACCAAATCCTTTTTTTTAAATTAACATAATATTAGCAGTCTGTGTCAAAGTGTTAATTTAATAGAGTTTTTGGATGACCACTACTACTATGATTTGTTAAAATACGCTTGGATTTGACTTTAAAAAAATCATATAATAAAATAACTACCTCTTGTAACCAGCCAACAATCCTAAATATTAAGTCGTCCCAAATGATTCAAAGCCAAACTATTTTGACACAGGGCCATCTTCTCCGGGAACGTGAACTAAACGTCAAGCTCATTTGACCCGTTTTGCTAGAGGCAGGGTTTCTAATCTCGGCCCTCTGAATTGAGAGTTTTTAGATATAAAATCGTTACCAAACTATTCTCCAATCAAATGCGGGTTCGTTTCCATAGTAATGGCTTGTTTCCTCATTTCTTAATTTAATGGGATTAAATGAAAATATCTGCAAGGGGTAAGGAACGATATAGAAAATAAATATTGTTAATAATAATAACAGATGACGTCTAAAATGTTCACTCCTAAAATTCTAAGCTATGTCCTAGTATTTGACTTTTGCAACAGCAAGAATTAGAGGTTTACTTTTCAAATCTATCTTTATGAATACAAACTTTATTAAATAATTTCCAAAAATACACAAATATTGTTTACTCTTCACCTATTTATATATTTATATCAATCTCTTAGAGTAAACTTTTATTTCCAAACGATACGAATGGTATAAATGACTTTTAACCATCTTAGGAATTTTGTTTAGCATCACGTGTTACTACATGATCAGGTTAAACTCTCATGTTCCAAATATGATAGTAAGTTAGGGATAAGGAGGTTGAATTTGGAAGAAGGATACCAAAGTGGAGAAAGGGTGGAAATCCATTTTGGAAAATCCACCCACAGTCCACCCGACTGGGATTCAAGCCCATCGCCAGTCTAGTCCAACAAAAGAGTGATGCATTAGACCATGTGGCCACCAAAGCAGGTAACTTAGGACTTAATTTAATACTACTACTAATAATAATACTTAGCAGCGCGTATTACTAACCGTTCGGGTTGTACGCTTGATAACTGATTACGCTAATGGGACTAGGAGTTGGGAAGGTTGAATATATATGAAATGAACCCGCACTTGCTTGGAGAGAGAGAGTGGAAAACCATTTAGAAAAATCCACCCCGGTTCACCCGACCGATATTAGAACCTCTAATCTTCCCGTCCTTTGTAGTCTAGCTTAACACGAAACTAGCGCGTTAGTTAACTACGCCACTGAGGTGGGTAGTACTTAATTTAACATGGAGTTTTAGTAGTAATAGCAACCCATGGGCTATAACTTACAACCTGAAAGCAAACACTGTAAATAATTCATCAGCCTTTTCAGCTGGAATGATATTCTTTAATAAACGGACGATTATTCAAATTAGTAATTTTTAAAATCCTCTGGAATCAAAACAAAATCCAACCCAGATAAATAATTCTAAGACCTTATGCAAGGGGTAGTAACTGGTGTGACAGATTTTTGAAAAGGAATATCTTCAAACTGATTTATTTCAGAGGAAAATAGAGGTTCTGGTGTTTCAAAACTACTAAATCAGTCACTCGGTGATCTTATTTTCTATTTTTTTCTATCACCGAGGATTATTACCTATTTAGGTTATATGCAAACCCATATATTATAAGTACTCTAATGGAGTAGGGATAAGGAAGGAAAGAAATTAGCGGTAACCTACCCGTAGTTGCGTAGAAGGAGGGTAGGAATCCATCTAAGAAAATCCATGCTCAATGGGCCCAACTGGAATTCGAGAACTGATATCCCAGTTATAAGCAGCTCAATCCAGCACCAGTGGGTTTAATTGTATCCAAGTTTTTTGTGACCCTGATGAAAAAAGTGTTTGAGGAAGACGCTTTGTGTTTCCAAGAAACTAATTTGATCTGAGAGCTACGATATTTTATGATTAGCGTCATAGAAAACTATCTAAATTTTTCTTTTAATGGTCTTTTAAAAACGGTAAAATTTAAAATATATAGTATTTAATCGTATTGGGACGTGTTTATATGTTTCATTAGGTGACCTGGCGGTCTAGGGGTAAGGTGTCAGACTTCTGTGCTGGGAGTCCGGGGCTCAATCCCTGGTTCAGTCACAGATTTATCTGATTGCCAAACCCTTCCTTCACCTCTAACAAGACGTGTATTAATCACAACTTGTGAATGTGAGGAATAGCCAGGCCTCCACCGTGGTTCGGATCACACGTTAAACTGTAAATCCTCTATTTCATCTCACAATCACCCTACCATTATACATTAGCGTAAGTGAGTATAACCCGAACGTATATTGAGGCACAGTGATGATGATAATAATAATAATAATGATAATAATAATAATAATAAATCTTTCACCTTCAATTCGGCACTAACCCTATTTTGATGTAACAAACCCCTTCTTAAATAACGTGACATTTCTGATGGTCTGAAACGTGTATAAACATCCTGGTATGGTACCCGCTTACTACAAGCTGCTTACGAAGCTGTTACCTCTCATAGACATGTCCTCGAATCCATGAGAGCGTTGAGGTTCGCAAGCTATTCTACCTTCGGTTTCCTCGCAATACATCACAATATCTTGGAGGTTTTGAAGTGCCCGCCCCGGAGGGTTCCCAACACACTATGTGCCCAGAATACCAACCACCCTTCCCCCCCGATGTTGTAATTAATTTTCTCAAAGTCTTGGCCTCCCGATATCATAAATAAAGTCTCACGCGCACTGAAGACCCAGATTTATATTCCTAAAGAGTTGAGTTATTGTATAATATGTCCCGGAAATGTTGGCAGGAACGTTCTTCAAATATAAATGACAAGAAATTTAAAATCAGAGACATGTGATGAATGTTCCTTGAATTATGATCGCTTTTGGAAATAAGTCTGTCCGTGATCTTTAGCTGCCTCTCACTTTAAATGATTATCTTTCCTCCATCTTTATTATTTTCTCCTTTCCCTCTTTACATTTTTTCTTTTTGTTCTTTATCTCTTTCACAATGTGCCAGCCAGTTCCATTTTTTTAACTTAATCTCTTTCCCTCTTTTTTTTTTCCTCCCCCAGAGTCTTTAATTTCATTCTGTTGCTGTAATTTCCTTCCATACGTTTTCTCTCGCAAAAAAATGCGATGTTATTTCAGTCAGTGTTTCCAGATATTCGACTGTATTTATTTTAAACATAATGTCCTTTAGAACTATTGAGACAATCAATAAGACCTTTAAATAAATAAAATACTTACAAAATAAAGTCTTTCTAACTAAAAACCTTTTATTTTACAAACTGTTTACTTTCTACTTCCATTCTAACCTTATTTCGCCTTTTAGTTCTTTTATAGTTAACTTCATCGTCACTTCATCCCATTTAACGGTTTATTTTTAAAGCCTCCCAGTGATATTTTTTCCGCGAAACGCCTCGTGTACTTCATTCTCTTGTCTTTCTTCGAGAATTTTCCTTGTGAATGTTTTTAACTCTTCTTTTTCACAATGTGTAGCACCACCACCGTTCTTCCATAGTGTAGAATATAAAAATAAAAGAGAGGGTAGACTTCTGAATCTAATGACAATCGACATTGTTTTCCACATAATCCGCGCGGAAGAACGGAAGCCATCTGCTGTTGCCGCCGCCTGCTTGACTAAAAGCCCAACAAACTGGTTGGCATAACTTAGTTATACGTACAGGGTATTTCCATTAGTCGGTGATTGGTTGAAACAGGGACAACTCGCTCGCTGGTAGAACATTCATCCGACTTGGCTGTAAGGGGGGGGTCTTGCACTCACATCACATTTGTTCACATGCCACAGGCAACCAATCTCAGCCCTAAACACTCCGGGGGAAGATAGATTGTTTCAAGATAAACATTACCCATAATACATCAACCCACTTTTTTTTTAATGCTCCACGTTCGAGGGTGAAGTTTTTATAACTTACTTAATTAATCTTAATTGGTAGATCATACGTAGCCGACCATTTCTCACGTCCATAAAAGACTAGGCCTTAAAATATAAGTGAAGAATGACCCAGATTACGATAGAAACTCTTGGGTAGCTCAGCGTTAAGAGCCTTGGCATACCAAACCAAAGCTCTTGGGTTCGATTCTCGTGTCCAAGTATCATGTTTCAATTTGAATAATATAATATTTAGATGCGGCTATGACCGTAACTAACAAATATAATAGCAATGCTATTTAAGCTATAACAATATTGAGTAGAATTTAGAAAGAATTATCACATTTATAGCTGACGTATTTTTATGTTCCTCAATGTTAATAAAAGCCTGCATAAGTGGGCATGCGGGTAAAATTTCGGTCTCTTAAATTATAATTTACCTGTGACGGTGCTTAAACGCAGGCAGTGTAAGCTCAAAGTGGTTTTAAACTGATTTTACAATCTACCTAAGTGAAAATGTGGGTGCATCTTCTATAATCCTTCCCCAACAGTAATACATGGTATCAATAGGTAAAATTAAGTATTATTAACCATTTAATATAACATAAATATAAGTAAATGACACCCATTAGTTACTAATAATTTTTATCATTATTATTATTATTTATGAATAATTTGTATCCTCTTTTACTCCGATTGAAGCCAATTAAGATAGAAGTCCAAAATTCTAGAGGTAAGAGATCGGTATCTGGCCAAACTCCATTTTATAGAATTAGGTTGAAAGTGGCAAAGATAAGCAGTCACTCCATAGATTCATTCTAGTTTAGTTCAAGGCAAGGGCAATGAGGAGGGATGCTAAATGACAAGGGCAATGAGGAGGAATGCTAAATGACAAGGGCCATGAGGAGGGATGCTAAATGACAAGGGCAATGAGGAGGAATGCTAAATGACAAGAGCGATGAGGAGGGATGCTAAATGACAAGGGCAAGAGGAGGAATATTATATGACAAGAACCATGAGGAGGCATGTTATATAGCAAATTTATTTGTAACTGTTCCGTTTGCTTCAAGGGTTTGCAGTTATTTTCATGGGCTGGTTTCCAATAATCATAATCAGGGACAAGCAATTTGGATATTAGAATTCTTTAAATCCCTTAAAAGTAAAATTAATATTTGAGAATTGGAAACTTATTCAGTTTTAAGATACTTTACAAAGGCTATACCCCCCCCCTCCCCCCTAAACACACATTACTGAACCAAGCAATCAGACCTATTTACTACTTTATTACGAATGAAAGCAGAGTTAGATAAAAATATCATACAATGTGGAGAAGTTAACTTTATTGTTTTCTAAGATACGGATCAAAGATTATGGTTCATTAAACGGTAGATTCGATCAATTTACAAACACAATATAAATAAACAGCTCCCCAACTCTAAGAAATACTATATTTAAATATCTATATAGATATGAATCAAAAAAGTTTTATATTGCATATTTTTTTAATAAAAAAGTAGAATTTGTTATAGTAATATATTAAAGTAAAGAATATAACAAAAAATTCATATTTAATAATAATTTAAACAAAATAATATATTTTTAAAGATGACTTGACTCGTATGGAATAATCCTGAATAAGTCACATGAAAAAATAATAATCTCAGATGGGCAGAAGAATTCGTATTTAAAAACTTTATGTCTCGTTCAGATCCTATGAATCCCCTTAAACCGAGGATTAGAAGGATCCTAGAAGGAAAGGGGGACAAAGTAAGAGGACAGTTTGGAGGGCCATTTAATCCTTTTAATACCCTATACTCACAGGCGAGGTCTTCGTACTTAATTCAGTGGAGAAAATCGTAAAAAAAAGCATGGTGGCAACTATCCCCAAATAAACAGTTAGATAGATATAGCTACTTACATATTATATTCTACGCCATTTTCCACTGTCAATGTTTTATCCCTGTTTAGAGAAACGATTTTACTTTCAAAAATTGGACAGTGGGTTTATAGATTAAAGGTCTAATGTATTATTTAAAACCATCCAGCATAATTTGTCATCTATAAATATATAGCAAATATACATTAAGTTGTAAAAATATTCCCCTCAAACATTTTTTAAACTAAGATATTTAATTTCACTTTTGTTTTCCTAGCACTGTTAAGTTTTCTACAGACGGAGAGTTTGTATCGTATTTGTACTGATATTCTTTAAGGCAAGCTAATATTAAAAGTTCTTTGATGGGCTTCACATAATTATAATAAGACTTTTCTTCTCAATAAAAAGTTTTTGTTCATACGCCACTAAGATTATAACAAATATTCATGAGCTATAAGTATGGGAGCGGATTTATAGGCACTAAAAGTTTAAAAAAAAGGCATGCAAATAGGCACTCAAAATCACATAAATAGGCATTATAAAGTAAGAAGGACAATAAATAGGCACAAAAAAGAAAAAATAGGCACATAAATAGCCATAGTAATGCAAAAAACGGCACCAAAACAACCAACATTTTTATTATTCAATTTTAAAATCCAGCATACAATTTCCATAAACAAAAATTAATTACTATTAGAGCTAATTATCAAATACTTCTCAAGATTTGCAGGTGTACATTTTTTTCTTTTGAGTGACAAAATATTTTTATACTGTGAGAAACTTCTCTCGCCTTCACATGAAATGATCGGGAAAAACTTCATACAAGCTATCTCAGTTGAGCTAAGCTTGACTTATGGGAGTGATGTAGTTTGTCCTTCCAAAATTTACGCAATACTTGCCATCACTTTCCACCCAGGGTTTCGTTGCAATACTTTGTTAAGTTTGTCAACGATGGCTTTGCCAGCTGAGCCAGAAGCCTGATTCAGGTTTTCTTCTATTCCCCGAATTATTTCCACAGCTTTTGTAACATTTTGTTATTTTACATCGTACTATTCCCCATATTAAGCCTTACGTAGAGGTTTTCCTTACAAGTTCTACTACCTACTCCGTACGAATCTTCAAAATGAATAAACTCGCTGCAATAGTAACCTTCTCTATTGTAGTCCAAGGTAGATTCAATCTATATCAAGAACAATATTAAAAAATATCAAACAAGAATAAACTCCCTAAAATCACAAACTGTTCATGTACTTACCCTTTGTATCTTCTGGCTAGAACAACCTTCAATACTGGAGTATACACGTCACGTCCTAGATTGAAGAGTGGGACGAACAAGCCTTGGTGAGCCAGCAGCTAATGTTCTGAGCGGACTGGTCGTACTAATTCTAATGGAGCGGACGAATGACACACTTGACAACTGAACTACGACTATCCTGCCGTCCGGTGGGTAAGAGATTATCAACCGCCAAGACATCGAGTGATGTGTGTACGTCACAGGCCCACTGTTCAAAAAGGTCTCTATCAACATTGGTGGACATGGTCAAGATAGGGACGCTAATCCCAGCTTGATCGATGAATTACGTGCTGAACTGCGTTCATCGAAATGACCGATGGGACGTCACCAACTAATATGAATACACCCCCGAATCTGAAGACAAGATGACTATTACACTCGACGCTGTCTGGAGAAGTCCTGTCCTAGACTTGGACCTTTACAGGATGATTACGTATTTTCTATATTTATATTCATCAATAGTATTTTAATTGACTTGAACTATGGTTTGTACTTATTTGAATTATTAAGTGAAGTAGGTTTTGGAATAAGCCGGAATAGGCATCGTAAATTAATAACTAAAAGTTTTTTAGCTTATAAAATTAAATTTAGCTATGAGACACCTAATCTTTTTTGGCGCCACTTGGGCGCTAGTGTCTGTTATGTCACTTGAATTATTTAGATTGCCACATTTATGAATTGATTTGTTGTTGGAAGTATTTAATTTGAATAGTCTGAATTTGAAGTAACTGTAAACTCCCTTTTTGATTAGGTTTCCTTATTTGATTATTATTTGAATTATATGTTAAAGTAACGTAGAATTCTGCTGATTGATTTATTTAGATTTAATAATTCTCCAAATTAGTTAATTGAAATTACTTGTGGTTTAATTAGGTTTTTTGTATGTTATATTATTTATTATTAACAAGTAGGGATCTAGTTAACGTCATTAGTTGTGTCGACATTTAATAGTCCCGCAAGAGTTTGGCTTAAGGTTGGTAAGCCAAACTCTTGTGTTCTTTGAGATATCTGTGTGATATTAAAATTTACTTTAACTGTTTCTAAAATTACTCAGTCTGTATTCACTGTAGTGAACCAGACACTTTTATAAAAATTTTAAAGATGCCCATCAGGCACTTTTTTGTAGTCGTATAAATATCAGGCTAGATATTTACTATGAAATGATTTGTTCTATTATTCAAGGTTTAAGGTTGTTTTGTCAATACTCATTGTTGTGAAACTGACATAATGTAGGTGGTCAGGTTGCTGTCTCTTCCAGACTGAACTAGTTGACTAAAGGATATGTTTCATGTTTGGAAGCATTATCATAATCAAACTCCGCTTGATTGGTGATATGTTATTATGTATTTGATTTTCAACACACTTCCGAAGGACTTATGAGGCCATGTAAATTATTGTTTCAATTGTTGTTATCTTGAATAAACCATTCATATTTTTATTTAATTGTTTCTAATGCCTTTTTTTTTATATATTATGTAGATTATCTCCCACTTTCCTTTTAGTCTAGTTTGTCCGTAGCTAAGCTGTAATAGAGTGGGTGGTAACACTTTCACAAGAGGCAAATCCCTTACCTCTTAAGCTGTGATTGCTCCAGGAAGGTTCGCAAAGTTGCACTTACGTATGCCAGATCCGCACTGACATTTGATCAGGAGATGGCAGCATTTGCTTCTGTAATGGCGACAGCTTGTTACTCGTCAAATGTTTGGACTACCTACAAGAAAAACGGTTGATATAGCAAGACTCACCGTTCTTTCAATATGTTGTGTTCTACAAGTATAATCATTAAATTAAAAATATATTTCATTAATGTGGATGGACAGGTGGAATCAATAAAACAAGTGGTAAGCGCTCACTGCAATTTTAATTTGAGAACTCACCTAAAGATAGTGTATTGTATAATACCTTTTGGATGTCACCCAAGTGATCTGCGTAGTACCACGCAGCATGAAGCCATGTACCCCAACGTGTTAACACTAGCTGTGGTGCCAAGGGTGTGTTGGGCAGTGCGGCCTTAAATGAGACGATTCGTGATGGCACCTTCAAAAACACTTTCTTGACTGTGGAAATAATAGCGTTAACATTTGGAAAACGTGATCTAATTTCTTCTGCAACCCTATGAACAGCATGCGCCAGAAAAGTCACGCGAATTAACTTGGTGTAGAATACTTTTAATCTCGCAGTTGATTTCAACATGTAGGCCGCACTGTCTGTCAGTAACACCAAAAACCTTTCATCGTTGTTTTCTGATGGCCACAGGACACCAAGAATAGAAAAATTAACTTATTTAAAAAATCTCCTTTTTACAGCACTAGCATCGCAAATAATTAAATTAACACAGTATATCTTGTGCAATTAAATTATATACTTACGCAAAGCATTACGAACAACTATGGCAATTGTCAAGCTGTTGGTTGCCTCAAGCATCTTTGAAACAACCAAGTAAGGTTTCCCAGGACCCTTAGAGTCTATATTTCCAACCACAACAATTAAAACATATCTGCCACAGCGATCAGTGGTTTCATTAACAGTAGCCCTGAAGTATGATTCTCCATTATCTTCTCGGATTTTCTCAACTGTCTTGAACAAAATAAAAAGAATGTTTATTGTAAATAGTTTAAATCAATACAATTAAGTTAATATTTTTTAAATATCAGAAACAAAAAGTGCTATTGTAAAAACTTACGGATAAATAGGTTGAATGCAAGTAGTGTTTCCTGAGAGTTGATTCGTCTGGTATCTTCATGTTGGATTATTTATTGGGAAAAGCATTTTAATCTGGATTCTTCAGCTTCCTCAAAAGGAATACTTTCAACTACCATTGCAGAGCATAAGTCAGCAGAAAATTTCTCATAGGTTTTATCAGCATCGTTAACTATAGGAAAAAATGGTTGAGATGCTGTTTTCTTTATGGAATTCTTCATATGTATTGCAGTATTTTTGTGTTGTTCTAGGTGATACTTCTTCTCGCATTTTACCTTAATATTATAAATGGAAATTTTCATCCATTTATATATGTGCAGCCTACAAATTAAAACTAACAAATAATCACCAATAAGAGAACTAAGATTACATTTTTTTGGGGTAAGATCTTTATGTTACGCTTTGGTAAATATTTACACTTTGTCGTTGAAATCCTTAGATAAGAAATGAAACTTAGTTTGAATGATAGAAAATAATTGTGGCTTACTTTTAAACTGTAACCAAAATATTTAATAAAACCTTGACTTTCAATAATAATATTTCATTTCCCCTTTTGAAAAGGTAACTTACCTCTTTGGAACATGCCTGACAAAAAATTATTTTGCTATCCGTAGTGAAATTCCTATCGCCACCAATCCACTGTTTGAATAATATACTTTTACACGATTTCTCTTTAGGAATTTTCTACAAGTTCAATAATTTACACTGAGTCCAATACAAAGAACAGATATGCACATCTAAAAACAGCGTAATATACAAAACCACTGAATGAACTGACACTGCTGTGCGCTAGAAGAAAATCTTCGTCACCAGTCTGAACCTATCAGACCGCTGGACACATGGGTTTTTCCTAACTATCACGAGTATTTAGAAAGAAAAAAAGAGGGTGGGAGGAAGAGAGAGATAGAAAAAAGGCACTTTAAAGCTCCCACTTGTAAAATAGGCACTAAAAACAGAAATAGTAATTTATAGGCACTATAAAATTTATCACATTATCTTCTCAGTCATCAAAAATAAACTTATACCTCAACCATCTGCAAGGGTTAAATGAAGTTCTTGACGTGGGTTAATCTGTCCTCTGATTTTTGGAGTGGTGGCCTCCTCCTTTCAGTTCTTTGGGTGAATCACCTTTTAGAAAAACTATCTAGTAAAACTGTTGAACTCTGAATTTTGAAATGTATAGAATATTCAAGAAATACTTTTGACATACTTTCAGCAATTCACTTCCTACCTCAGTATGATAATTATGATAGAGGATAAATTAATTTATCTTCATTCCTCTTTAACAAGAATCAGGTTTTTGAAGCCTATGTCTCTTTAGTGGCTTTACTTTTACGTACCTCCCTATAAACTAGTCTTGATCACCCATTATGTTGGATGTCTAACGTCATGTATGTTAAGCCATAAGCAGCTGAAAACATGTGTGGGACCTGCAGATGTTTTGTTATGACCACAATGTGGAAGAGAAGGGAATCCTCAAGCAGAATGTCTGGAACAATCAATACATTCTATTAACATATATTTATATATATTAACAATAAAAATAATCTAATTAAATAAAATCAAGAAATATGATAGGTCTGAAATCAGTATAACAGAAAAAACGTTTTTTTTTGTTTTTTTGCTGAGCCAGATATAGAGTAGGCAAGTGTTATCTTAGCTCTATATTTTTGACTAGGAGAAAAATACTGGTATGAGTAACAGGTAGGAAACTTACCCCTTCTTCTTATCTTTTATCTTCTTCCAATTTTCCATGTTTCTTTTCTTCTTACGAAACCGATTACTTGGAGTATGAAAACATTTTCACCTATCAACAAATCAGCTTCTGGATCATCTGCAATTTTATACAGTACTAATACTTACAGATAACAGTTAACAGTGATAAATAGCAGAAGGTGGTGTTTATAAACAATTGACAGAGTAGATAACTTAAAACACTATAATATACTGGATTTTAAGTGAATTCCCTCTGATAGCGTTGATATTAGATGTGAGTTAATTAGTTTTGTTTATTTAAGTATTCTACTATCAGAAATGGCTAATGAAGTTGGAGACTTTAGAAACGATGATAGGGAAGCTGGCGAGTTAGTCAATTTTGGAGCAATAGTGTCTGTGTATTTAGGTAGTTTTGATGCAGCATCCATATTTTTAATGTATTTTCAATAAAGATAAAGTGAGTTTTATCACACAACAATTAAATTTTCTTGTTGATCTGGAATTTTAAAATAAGATTACAGTATTATTTTAATTTTGAATATTCCAGAATTAGTGAGTTTTGGAAATGATCAACTTATTAATAATAATATGTGATATTTTATAAGTATGTATCTATACAACACAATAGCTGATAGAATTTTCAAGACACAATTTAGGCAATGCATCTAGTTGCTAGAAATAAAATACTTTTAGAAATTACATAATTTTTATAATCAGTACTTCACGTATGACAAAACGAATTACTTTGTGAAAGTATTTAATAAAAAAAAGTGTGAGATTTTTTTAAAAATAAGTTTATTTTACTTAGTCAGTCAAAAAATACTTGGGACCATGGTGAATACAGTGTGTCACTTCAGGAGCAAGTCACATATGTTTTCCACCCCTAGGTGACCTGGTCAGTCGGTATTATGCAGGATGACTCCAGATCACGCCCTTCGTTCTGATTTGCCTATTCAGTTTTTTCAGTACATGACAGTACACTTCAGCTTTTACTATCGTTTCAGATTACATAATATCAAGAATCAGTATTATTTTCCGATCCCAGAATTTGGTTTCGAAAGCGTTTACTTGAATTTATTGTGCTGTTGTGACCCTGTGTGCACCCGATGTGTAGACTGCCTGCGTTGTTTCGACATAAACATGCCAAATCCAGGTTTCGTCTCCAGTTATGATGTGGTAAAGGAACCTCTCACTCTCAATTGCATAGTTTTCCAAGAATATCAGGGCTGATTCCATTATCTACGTCTGGCGAATGTCCGTCAATAACTTTGGCACCCATCGTGCAAAGACTTCACGACACTGAGGGCTGTATGCAAGAACTTGAATAATTGGATGATTTGTTGACACTAGAGTGGGTTCGCTTGCGTCATCATAGTTTAAAAGGTGGAATGATAGTGTGCTTGGGACCATACCATTGGTCCACTAAACATTCACTATACGTTCTTGCATACCGCTCTGAGGCTTCTTGCTAATGATCCAGTACAGAACATAACGTGATATCCGGATTAGATCTGATGAAATTTCAGAACGAGAGGAGCGTCTGTTTTCACGGATATTTTAGTTTTCACGTTCAACCAAGTCTGAAGAGACAAGAAAAGACTAGCCATGCAATTCCCCGTCATGAACGTCTGCTCAGCCATCTTTAAATTAACTTCACTATTTCCTAACCTTAGCTTAGCCCATTGCAGTAAGTACATATACTTGACAATGCTGGAAATTAATTTCCACTCTATTTGTGTGGGTTTTTTTTTGCGTGGAGATATGTTATCACGGCATGGACTTCAAAAGCGGTGGAATTATTTATATTTGTGTTTATTTGAAATCTCTCTGACAGAACCGTAAATACTCACAGAGCTCTAACAATAATTGAGGTATCATTTCGTAGTGAATCCATATAAAATTTATTATTAAAATTTTGTTCGTTATGACAGCTATCATGTATAAATATCATGACATCTGTATAGACGAATATACGATAGGTCAAATGGTCAAATTAAAACATAGCATTGCTACTCCAGGTCAAAAATGATAAATAAGCTATAGACATATGTGCATATAATTAAATTAGATTCTTGGTGGATTTTTGCCAATCTCCTGCACCTCCTCCACTTCTATACTACTCTCACTTATACAGTCAACAACCTAAATGTTGTTTGATAACATTTATATTCATCCGTGTGTTGAGCATCCACTTATACCCAGCTACAGTTGGTTACTGCTGTCCGCTCCAACTGGTAGAAACCTCATATTCTAGGGGAGTTCAGGAAGTTTGGTAGTTCCTCATTGCCTTTCATACTGAATTTCTATGAGCAACTGTAGAAGGGCGTACCAATTTTATACCTCCCATAGTACTTTAATATGCCTCAATCGACATGAGACCAACGGCTTCACTTCCCACCTGAAGGAAGTTGCGCTTTGGACTTTTATCGATCAAGAACGATCCATTGACCTCAGCCAGATTTTAACCCACGAACATTGAGTCCGGAGGCAAGAACTTTACCCCAATACCACTGAGGTCGTCGATGTTGATCTAACGGACATTAGGTGTCTAGGTTTCATGAATTTTCTTCATTTTCTTCCTCCAAGTTCCTGGAAACCCCCCCTAGGACTCCAGGTCCACAAAACTAGATCACGGGGACTCGATTGCACCAATCATAATGCATCATATCTTTCATCAAACATTTCAATCAAAGGAGATTAAAAAGTGATAGCTTTTGGATATTAATACATTGGACAGTAGTAAAATACCCCCTTTCTATAAACTTTCATTTATTTATACAATTCAACTTTAATATACACTCCCACTTCAATGTCGGAACGATCTGAGGTGTCAGTCTCGTGATAAACTTGACTGCTGATGACGTGGATTTGAATCCTGGCCGAGTCTAATGATGATGACGTTTCTTAAGAGTTTTACCACTCTCCTTCCACGCTAATGCTCTTAAATGCTTTCTTCCTCAACCCTACACCATTAGAGTAATTATCATATATGTGTATACCTAAACAGGTAGTAATACGTGGTGATAACACATATATTAAAATACACATTCTAATTTGTCTACGATCAGCAGTAATAATATTTTACTGTAATTTTATAATTACTTCATAGGTATTGATAATATTTATCAAAAGTAACAGCAGCTAATCACGTGACTTGATGTATGAACACGTTTAAATAGACCCTAGATCTAGTAACAGTTATAAATTTAAGTTAAGAATCACCTTACTAAAATTTACCTGCAATTATTAAATCTGAAATATTTTATAAGGAAAATCTACTTTAAACGAGCTAGGAATATTTCCATATAATTATTTCAAAATACAATGTTAAAGCCTTTAATAAATAAAACCTTTAAAACGAATTAAATTTATTTTTGTTTATTAATCCACATTGTCCTACTACCCATACAGGTGGTATTCAACTATTTTAATGGTCTAGACATGTACAAAGTATATTTTAAAGCTTAAGAGAGGTAAATTATTTAATAAAAACAACCTTAATCTGTATTTGAATCCCGACTTCCCTTTTTTTTCGGCAAACCAGTCCATATGAGTGTACAGGTCATAGCCCTTGGCAGTTGATGCATTAATGACACTATCCCTAAACCCACTCACACACACACACACACACACACACACACACATATATATATATATATTAAACCTGTTTATAATTCTGAATGTTTTAAAGAAACACAGCAAAGCCCTCTTAGACACTACAACACTTTCTTCTTAAGATTATGTCCGGATTGTTTGCAGTAATATTCTCACGTCCACACATACACAACTAAACGAAATAACGAAGCATTAATATTGTTTAGAAAGTGCGTACGATGCGGGATTACTAGCCAAGTGGCACCGGTATTAAGTATGAATTTACACCTGTAACGCCAATTTTCCTCCGTAGTAAGAAAATCAAGCGCAAAGTGACAAAACTGCAAATGTTCACAGCACCAGAATTTCGGAGATTTCTTTTGAAAGTCTTAGAATCAACACCATACCTTTAAATTAGTGTGTAAGACCTTTCTAATAAATCTGATACAAACAATATTTTATCATAATTGTATAGTCTTGTGATATTTACAAGCAATGGCTATATAATACCGGCGCTGTTTCAATCTGTATGCCAATTGGACTTGGTCCCATCTTTTTCTCAGCAGTACATGCATGTTAAGCTCCATGTCTTTACAAAGCTACGAATGTTCTGAATGCAAATATACCTTTCCATAGCGAAGGAGAAGAATTACTGGGCTTGAGGAAAAGATGAATTAGAGGAATTGAGGGGGAGGAGGGACAAAATAACACAAAGGTTGAAGGATTTTCTTTTTTAGTAATTTGAAATTTTCTTGAATCTCTAACTTCTTTTAAAGTTTCAAAGTCTTATTAGAGCTTAAATTTAAGTTTATAGAATAGCAGACATAATATAAAGACTTTTAAAAATGAAGGTTGTACACTTCGTTTTTATTGAAAGTTAATATTTTTACCTTGACTTATTACACCATTGCCATAATAATAGGTTACACCAAAATGGGACCTTTTAAAGTCCCTTATAACGGAACGGGAAAGTACAAGCAATCAATATTTAATTCTTTATTTTACTGTAACAAAAAATTATTTTACTCTAAAGATAGTATATTTCAAATATGTATAAAGTACTACTACATACAGTATGCATTTTTTTTAAAAAACATTTCTGTTTGCTGTATTTTTTTAAATTTAATTTAAATCACGTTCTACCACTCGTTTGTACTTTTGTAACAACTCTTCGCATATTAGCCTTTTTAATATATTAATATCAATGGTAACTGGGGGTTTTCAAATGCATCAATCATTAATTCTAGATCTCTGTTAGATCATGGTTAGTTTTAAAAAACAAACAACGATACAATAAAGAAATGAGTAGTCAAGACAATGTCTGATATAGTCTTATTTTCCGTCTAAAATTAATAAAAGAGTAAAATTGGAAGATGCGCTGCTAATACTTTATATATATTTCTATAGAGATATTTACTAAGAACTAGTAGGATTTGTGGAACTAAATAATATACGTTGTTGAAGAAACATTTTAGCAAAGAGCATAAATCAAATGACAAACAGTGTTACAGAAACATTGAGGAAAGAAGGACACATCCGTCTAACAAATAGCATGAAAATCAATTACAATTTTCAAAGATCAATAAAAAAAATATAAAATGGATATTCATTTGAAAACTTTTCACATAAGTATATCGAAAAGAGTTGTTTTATAAGAATTTGAAAGAAAAGTTGTTTTTGTTTTTGAGAGAGAAGTAAGGCTGTGACGTGGTTATGACCTTAGGTGAAGTTTCTAAGGTCACGTCAAGGTCAATTTGATTTATTTTTTAAATGAAACCACCTACTTTTTTAATTGCTTGCACATGATTGCAACTCCAATCATGTCATTTTCAAAATGGTGGTGTCGAGCTTTTCCAAGAAAGTTGATGAGATGCAAGCCTCACAAGTTTCAGCATAGCCCACGCTGGTTGTGGCATTAAGCTTGATTCACAATTTTGCCGAAAATAGAAAGCAGAATTTGCTTGATTAGTGCAGAAATTCACACGCTGTCTGTTAACCCATGATGCATTGCAACGCAAATTTAAAACAGCTATCAACATATTTTATTTTATAGTAGATGACCAGGATTCGCAACAGCATAATTCTACTGAGGGGAGGTGGTCATATGCCAATAGCTACTCAACCGACTAGAATAGACCCACGCAGGATGGAAAGACTTGAAAGAAGACCCAGTAACAATCCACACCGACGCAACACCCTGTACATTGGCAGCCTTCAGACCAGCAGACGAAGAAGTCTGGGTCCAAAAACTGGCGTAGCATACATAATTCAAAAAGGCAGAGATGATGACAGCACTACTAGGAATTTAATGGACAAGGACCAGCACAGGACGTAGGCACATCCGGATAAGAACCGATAATATCACAGTGCCGTCCAGCATCACCACCAGTGAAGACTGGTCTTCGCTACCCCTGCATTTAGTAGTGCCTACCTGCACGTCATTGGGCAGCTACGAGATGGCAGAATAACCACCTTCTAGCTCCCGTCAGAAGTCAACCCCACAGATGGACTACACAGGAGGTGGGAAATGTTGCACCAAGAAGCTGAAACAGTCTTGGCAACTAGCTTAGAAATTGTCACCAGAAAATTATAGACACATATGTACCTGTTTCAATAAAGAATTTGGGCTTTGGCCAGGCAACGTCCGCTCGCTTTCAGGTGTCCCTCTCTCGACCTTCCCATCAGCCAAAAGGCTATATAAGGTGGGGAAAAGAAGATATCGGGACTCAGTCAGAGGTGGGAGGATGACCCAACATCAGATCAATATATGGATAACCCTCCCGATGAATGTTTTCAAACTATGACGCTGTGTCGTGGCACAATCCAATATACCGATGTACACGCTCTACATTAACGGGCTATTACAAATCTCCTCGTAACGGTAAACGAAGCTTTCTGCTTGTTTCTGGCTGTACAGCGCATGCGCTGTCATATGCACGTGCGCACTGATTTAAGATGGTTGGTTCTGAGATTTGATAGGTTCTCCTGTGCCGAAGATCTCAGACAGAGAGGATGAAGTAGAGATAAGTTGAACTACAGGAGAACAGCTCACGGTGGTAAGGCTGAAATCTTGTGATTTGTTTAAATTTCGTCACGTGACCTCATTTCTGTTCTGCGCTTGTTCTTCGGTGAACGTGTGGATCCACAGTTAGAACTACTCGTACTTACCTAGGGAAGGTAGAAATGTGTTTTTAGTAGAAGTCACAAAGTACATAAGTTGTTAAAGAACGTAAACAAAACATCGTATTTACTGGCAATGCCAGTTACAGATTCAGTAGTAATCTACTTTACTTTCTATTGTAAATATCCGAATAACTGATTTTGAAAATTGGTTTAAAGTCTGGAAGAGAGATCGATGGAATTAATGTGTTCGTATGAACGTGAGAATCAATGTGCTCAAAGAATGGCAGAAGCTTTCAACCAAATACATCAAGAAAAAACTCATCGAAAAGTTGTGATTTAGATCTTGTTTAAAAATCTAGACAAACGGGATCTGTCTCAAATAATAAATGGACTGAGCACACAGTGTTGAGTGAATTAACATAAATGTAATGTTTGTGTTACTGTGTGATAGATCGCAACAGTTTAGTGTTGAAGTGTCTAGTGCCACTGGTGTATCCATTGGTTCGGTTCATTAAACTTTAACATTGAAAAGATTTCAACCATATAAAATTTAGGTAAACCAAATATTAGGCGAGGATTATCATCATAGGTCAGTACAGTTTTGAGAAGAAATGATTAAATTATTAAATGCGAATCCATTTTTATTATAATGTATATTCTTTTCCGACGAGTGCGCCTTTTTCTTAAATAGTTTTGTCTATAAACACAACTGTCGTTATTAGAATTTTCAAAATCCTCGTATTTTTACTGAAGGACGTACACAATGACCATACAAAATAAATGTTTTGGTGGATGTATTAGATGACAAGATTATCAGTTCAATATTTACTGATGAAAAGTTGACAAGCGAGAAATATTTGGAAAAGCTTTAAGAAGTTATATATCCTCTCATATTGCACGCCTTAAAAAATGAACTATTCGAACAAAGAAACATGGAGATTAGTAAAGATCTTCTATATTTCAGCAATATGTTACTCGCTCACCAATGGTTATACAACAGATTAAAAAAAAAACAATGGATTGGCAAAAGAGGACCAATTGAGTGTCCAGCAAGGCCCCCTGATTTAATGCCACTAGATTTTTATTCATGGGTATATTGAAAGTCTATTATTTACGGAGAGAGCAAGAAAATATCTAAGAGCTAAAAATATAATAATAAGACCATGTAGCTATATTTAAAAGCACCTTTATGAAATGTTAGGAGTGAATAAAAATAGTATATATCATAGTTTAATTTAAATGGAGATCATTTTGAAAACCTACTTAAAAAAAGAGTAGTTTGCTCAGTAATTTTTTGTTTATTCTTTTACAAATACCTATAAACATGCTAAATATATATATATATATATATATATATATATATATACATATATATATATATATACACACACACACACACTTCTACCTTCCCAAGGAATGTGTGAATAATTATAATGTCATACCTGGCGCAAGTGATGCTGAAACTTGTAAGGCTCACAGTTAATGATAATTTACTTGAAAAAGCTTGGAACCACCATTTTGATAATGATATGGCATGATCTACAAGAATATGCAACTAAAAATAAGGAGTACCATTAAAATAAATATCAAAATTACCTTAACATGACACTAACAACATTACCCAAGGTCATACATATCTCACCCCCTTACAAACAGCTTTTGGTCCTATTTTTTTTTTTCAACAATGAATTGTTTTCGAGTTATTTAAGTGGAAATTTTTCAATTGAACACCCAGCATTATTTATTTGCTTATAGCTCAGAAACTAAGTGATTTATACATACTGTTACAATATGTAATTTTTATTGTTAATAGTAATAAAAATATATACTGATATGTTATTTATAATCTGAAATATTTCGGAGGTATCAAAATTATAAATTAAACCTTTGTAAACTACTATCAAACTCATTTTCAAGGGAAAATGAAGGATTCCATTAAGTTTGTAATGTTAATGAATGCCTAGGTACGAAATTTAATAAAAATCACCAGAATGCATTTAAATAAAATATATTTTCTCTCTGTCTGCCCTTCAGTATACCATCCTTTATATTATGTATATATATAGTTCCAAAAACTCCTCAGGAGAAAACCATGGATACCAAATTTTAGCCCGATCGGAAAAATGGTTTTGAAACTAGAGCGAGAATCAGAAATACAGACGGACAGACAACATTGAAAAAATAATAATTCAGGCAAATTTTGTATTAATTTAAGGGAGGATTGACAACAATAAAACAAGAGAATGACTATCCCAAAATAAAGCAGGCAGTTCCTGCAGAGATGATATCCATTGTACTTAAATGTAAGCTTAGGTAGAAGTTGGGGGATGTAATAGGAAGATGGAGACAGTGAAGGGATGTACTACTCTAGAGAGCAATAAAAACTATCACCAGCCTATCTGAGTCGGCGAATCAAATGCTCAGAAAGTCTAACTTAAAGCTCCATTCTCTTCTCTCACCATTCACACATCCATTTATCTGTCTGTCTCTACATATGTTTGCTCATCTTTTCTTCATCCCTTTCCCATGTTTATTCTTTGAGCTTCCGAGTGCCATAAAACAAAGAAAGAAACAATAGCTCTTAAGTGCCACCAGTCTCGTTTATACTTCTTCATTTCGTTCAAGGTATCTATAGGGGGGCGGAGCTCTGTGGGAAATGCAACCCTATATATGAATGAGAGCGTGTGGTGTGATAAAGACAACGCTGAAGGATATTCCACACTGATAGCGTTGCCTCGTGTTTCCTACAAGTCATATATGATCTAATTTAGTTAGGAATAACATTTATGTCATAATAAGTTATTCTACAAGCAGTATATCTTGTATCCTACAGGTTTTTACCTTCACTACAATCTTAATATTAGTTCTGAGAACAGTAGCCCCCTCCCTCCATGTTATTATCGTTAGTACAATCTTACTAGTAGTTCTGTGAACAGTAGACCT